>JAPYZS010000463.1:0-164144 GCA_030522925.1 Trissolcus japonicus
TCAGACCAAAATCGACGAAGGGCCCAATAGAGACTCTGAAATTTTTCCGTCGTTCCCCTTCGGAATCGGGTTTGACAAGAATGGCGTCAATAAAATTATCATGAACGAGACAATGAGCAAACATGAAGAAGTGCTGGACATAGCTAAGGCCATGGCTAGTGCTCTGAATGTCGCGACAGATTTGAGTGGAGTTAAGCTGAGTGCCGATCCAGTGGCGGTCGGACAAGTGCCTAATATTGTTTTAGATAAATGTAAGGGCGATGTTGTCGCGAACATGCAACCATCTTCTGAGGAGGACAGCTCAAAGGACGCTGATTGGAACTTGGAGTTGAGCGCACCTCTGGAAAAACTTGCCGGAAGAAACCTCAACCTAATGAAAACTTGGAGCTTGACCGACTGTAAGGCTATCAATAAATATTTCTGGTTGGGAATGTTCATGGCAGTTAGTAAGGATGAACGTCATCCTGGTAATAATGATGAGATATTCAATTTGGTAATTATCGTTTTGCAATTCTTTTATTTCTTTTTCATTCGTATGCATAGGAGTGTTGATACAAATATAATTTTTCAGGGAAAGATCACTGACAGGATCACTGTTTCTCGGGGCAGCCTTGTCTATCACTCAGTAATTGATATGGATGTAACTGTAAAAAAAAGTATCCAGGATAAAAAGAAAATAGACATCCAAGAGACTTCTGAAATTCATCTAAGTGGAGTCCAGCCGGCTGTAGAAGCTTGGCCCGAAATTGATAATGCCGTGACTATCGATTTGAACGAGCAAAAGTAAATGTTGAGAAGTGTTTTTTGTAGAAACTCGTAAGTGGAATAAAATTCTGCAGATTTATCATTCGATTTATTTTCTACTTTTAAAGCTCTTCTCAAATTAAAGATATATCACAAATAAAAAATATAAGAGATAACGTTCTTCGTCCAATTAAAATTCAAAACAAATTTCTTTAATAAAATCTTTAATGATTTTTAAAACTTATTCTAAGAGGATAAAGGTTAAAATGACAAGGCAAGTGATTTAATAAAAAAATAAGTTTTTATTTAAAAAGTTAATTTTCTAGTATCACAAAAAAGAATCGGTCAACATGCCCGTCCACGCCCGGTGAGCTCAGCCGCAGACGGGCAGGCTGTCCGATCACGAGACTTGTTGAACTACTCCTCAGACAGTTTCCCGCGTCGTGTGCCCCGTGTGGCGAAGACCGCCACACTTGACAAACGTCACGAACAGCTGTTAGGGAAGCAATTCAACAAGCCCCGACATGAAAATTTTATATTACATTTCACAGCGTGTTTTAAATTGAGAAACAACGACGTTACATCTTATCAGTCTTGGGAGGTAATACTTTGTTACAATGCAGCTTATATCCTACACGTTGCAAAATGATGAAAAAAGAACAAATAAAAAAAAAACAAAAATAATAGTCTACTACATTTAAAGTTTTACGAAAAAGTTGAACTATAAAAAAAATGAAAATACAAAAAATAAAAAAAAGTGTATAGAATCAAATCAGAAGTTATCGGCAGATGTTAGCGCCTTAGTCCACTTCTTCGACGGTCGGGCCAGAGTTGTTATCGCCCTGTCTGTATTGTGCTCCGCAGTTTTGAGGTCCAGCGGCGCCACCCTGATGGATCTTGGTCATGATGGGCGCGCACTGGCGCTGCAGTTCATCGAGTTTGTGCTTGTACTCGTCCTTCTCGGCAAGGGTGTTGTTGTCGAGCCAGCGGATGGTGTCCTCGCACAAGTTGTTCACCTGTTGTTTGTCGGTGTCTGTCAACTTGGCTCCGCTGTCCTGAACCGCCTGTTTGACGTTGAACACGTAGCTCTCGATCTGGTTGCGGGCTTCCACACGTTCACGTTGTTCTCGGTCTTGGTCACGGTACCGTTCAGCCTCGGCCAGCATGCGATCGATCTCCTCGCGAGAGAGTCGGCCCTTGTCGTTGGTGATCTTGATGTTGTTGCTACGACCGCTGGCGGTATCTTTGGCTGTCACATGGAGGATACCGTTTGCATCCATGTCGAAGGTGACGTCGATCTTGGGTACGCCACGTGGTGCCGGAGCAATTCCACTCAGCTCGAACCGACCAAGGAGGTTGTTATCTTTGGTCATGGCACGTTCACCCTCGTATACCTGCAAGGAAAACATTTCATTTTAGTTCACCTTGTTTAAACAAAAACAATTCATTACTACACAAAGTTCAAACTATGGACTTGATATTTACCTGAATGGTAACTCCTGGCTGGTTATCAGAGTACGTGGTGAAGGTCTGCGATTGTTTGCAGGGTATTCTCGCGTTGCGCTCGATGATGTTGGTCATGACACCACCAGCCGTCTCGATACCGAGTGACAGTGGCGCCACGTCGACCAGCAACACGTCCTGCAGGGCGCTGCTCTTGTCGCCTTCACCCGAGAGGATGGCGGCTTGAACAGCAGCACCGTACGCGACGGCCTCGTCCGGATTGATGGACAGGTTGAGCTGTTTGCCGCAGAAAAAGTTCTGCAACATCGACTGGATCTTGGGGATACGTGTGGAACCGCCGACGAGCACGACGTCGTGGATAGATCGTTTGTCCAATTTTGCGTCCGCGAGGGCCTTCTCGACAGGTTCTAATGTCGAACGGAACAGGTCCGCACAGAGCTCCTCGAAGCGCGCCCTCGAGACTTTGGTGTAGAAGTCAATGCCCTCGTAAAGTGCGTCGATCTCTATTGTCGCCTCGGTGCTGGATGACAGGGTGCGTTTGGCGCGCTCCGCCGCGGTTCGCAGACGTCGCAGTGATCTTGGGTTCATTCGAAGGTTCTTCCTGTACTTGCGTTCAAACTCTTTGCATAGATGATCAACTAGGCGCGAATCGAAGTCCTCGCCACCGAGATGTGTGTCTCCTGCTGTTGCCTTCACTTCAAAGAGGGAGCCTTCGTCGATGGTCAAGATGGAAACATCAAATGTGCCTAAAAAAGATTCACCAATTTTAGTTTTGTCATTCAAATTCAAATACTTTTAAATGTAATAATTGAGATAATTATTAAAAAAGAATCAGCATATCGCGAAAAAATTAAAAATTAAATTCAAGTATAAATTTTCCAGATGATTTTTCACTTTTGATTGTAGAATTTAAATATTCATGTAATTTAAAATTGATATTGTCTTATCAAAAAATGATAAATATAACAAACAAGAATTTGATTATATGTATGTAGTTTGAATTGTTTTAGCCATCTGCACTGAAGTTCAAAATAGCAGTTACGTAATCGCGGCGAACGCGAATCTTAATTTAGCTTGGCGCGACGGAGATATGCAGATTCTAGAAACTACATGGGAGTGGCAGAGAGACCTGTAGTTTTTGGATCGATAAACACATCACGATTCTGGATTAAAATTTGATTTTTCATTGCAATAATAATCAAGATGGAATTTTAATACGCTGAAATTATTCAAATATCAAGGCAATTTAAAAATACTCCGAAAAACGTCAACACGGAACATTCTGGATTATTTACATTTGACGTTCAATCCGAATAAAAATTTGAAACATAAAAAAACCAGTATTAAATGTCAAAAATAAAAACAATTGAAAATAAACAAAAGAACAAGAGAATAAAGTAAACAAAAAACATAAGAAATGATCAAGAAATCAGAAACAAATGAATTTAAATGTGAAAAAAGGTCTATCTGTCACTTCCTGATTTTTTAATGTTTAAAAAACAGGTTGAGAAAATTAAAAGAAACTTACCACCGCCGAGATCGAAGATGAGCACATTTTTCTCCCCTTTGAGGTTCTTGTCGAGGCCATAGGCAAGCGCCGCGGCTGTGGGTTCGTTGATGATCCTGAGGACGTTGATTCCGGCGATTGCTCCAGCGTCCTTGGTGGCCTGGCGCTGGGAATCGTTGAAGTATGCCGGTACTGTGATGACAGCATCTCTGACCTGTTGTCCTAGGTATGCTTCGGCTGTCTCCTTCATCTTCGTCAGGACCATCGAGCTGATCTCTTCTGGGTTGAACCTCTTGACTTCGCCGCGGAACTCAACCTGGATCTTCGGTTTGCCCGCCTCGCTGACGACTTTGAATGGCCAGTGTTTGATGTCATTCTGGATCTTCTGGTCGTCGAATTTGCGGCCGATCAGTCGTTTTGCGTCGAACACTGTGTTGCTCGGGTTCATTGCCACTTGATTTTTAGCGGCATCGCCGATCAGTCGCTCGGTGTCTGTGAAGGCCACGTAACTCGGTGTTGTGCGGTTACCCTGGTCGTTGGCGATGATCTCGACCTTGCCTTGTTGCCATACTCCGACGCAGGAGTAGGTGGTTCCCAAATCAATTCCAATAGCTGGCATTTTGTCTGGTTGGTTGTTAAGTGTTGTTTCGCTTTGAGAAGTTTTAGTGTTTATCGTGTCGCTTATTTTCATGTACTGCCGAACTAGCGCGCTCCGCCGGCTTATATACCCGCACGGTCCTCTCCGCTGATTGGACGAGACGGATCGAGAAACGGTCGAACTGTTCTAGAATTCTAACCGTCACGTTCCAAACGGTTTTTACATCGTTTTTAAGGGTGTTTTGTAAATTGGTTGTGATCCAAATTAATCAAATTGTCTTAGGCTGTTCTTTTGAATTTTATTGACAATTTTATCGCCGCAAAATCAAAGATTATAAATGGATTTTTGGATCATTTCCAGAACTCGGATCGAGAACATTCGAGAGACACTGTAAATTGTAACAGTTTTTACGCTGGGAAAAACGTAGAATTAACGATAACAATGTTGTTTTCCTCAAAATTTTCACATCATTATTAAAATAAAAGATTACTTATCCAATTTTTGAGTAAAAATTGAAGTACATTAATGACTTTATTGGTTGTTTCGATAAAATTAGAATACAAATTACAATTTTCTACGCACTGATGCATTCTGAATTATTTTATTTTAGAAAAATGTATATCTTAAAAACAATTTAAATTTTTTGTCTTTGCTTCTTTTAAAAATTGAGGAAAAATCTAGACAGAAAGAAATTATGGCAAAAAAGAAAGTTAAGCGGCACGAATTATTTTCTTTGTTCGTCCTTTAAAGTGAAAATTTTATTCTCAATTAATTAGTTAAAATTTATTCTGTCATGAAAACTTCTGAGAAATAAAATTATTATTAATTATATTTTGTTTAATTATATAAAGATTCGATTTTGGGAAAAGGGCATTATTCTAGAATCTTCTACAATGTTTAGGAATATTCTTCAATGTTCCAAAATGTTCTAGAATGTTCTATGAATATTGTTAGGTTTTTGTTTAAATTAAATTTTTTTATATTCAATTTTATATTTGAATTGTTAAGTATTTCTAGAAGGCTCTGTCAGACAAAAACTTCTTGAGAAAATTGTTGTTTTTAGCAACACAAAGGTCGCCTTTGTTTTCTTCTTGAAAAACTGCAATCAGGTACAGGTTTTTGAGACAATTAATTAATTAAAAAAATTCATAGTTTTTAGAATAATTGATTTTTTTTTACATTTATTTCATTTATGTTTCCAGGGAGAAGACTGGAAAATAGTTCAACAACAAAACTAATTTATGGAAATTAATTCATGAAAAAGGGAAAAAATATGAAGATGAGCAACGTTCAATTTCTAGATTTTTCTATTGTGTGCCGTTGAGCAAAATCGACCTGAGAGGAGAGGAGCCCTGACCCATATTTAGAATCAGGCTATTGGGATGAGCTATTTTGCAAACATTAATATAAACATAGAATGTACACAATTTTTTACAATTTATTTTAAACAATTCAATCTTCAAGTTCGGATGTATGTTTTTCCGAAAGCGAAATTTCAACTGAATATTTGCGAAAAACATTGCCAATAAAATTGTTATCAAAGTTTGTTTATTAAGATTTATATAATTGATAAGGAAATCATAAAAACGCATCATTTGTAATCGCATGTGATTAATCGTGAGTGTTATCATTTCAAGACCACGCCTGGCAGTTGCGAAAAATCAATAAACAGACCAACGTTAGACTTGAAGACGCTGAATAGATGTCAACGGAGCAATACAACCGAATCATCTAGAATAGAAAATACCGTTGGAGGGACAATATAAAAAAAAAGAAAAAAACTTAGAGTAGAAAAATCTGTTCAAAATGCCATTTTATATCACACCTACCTTTTTTAGACAACAAAAATCAGATAGTACAGTACATATTTACGGTAATCAGCAGTACTCTTACTCTGATTTTCACGTATAATTTTAGAGCATATTTTGAATTACAGATTCAGAATCAAATATACTGATGGAAGAAGACAACATTTTATTTTCGATTCTCAACAAAGGATGCGCGAAAATCTTCAGTGACTCAGAACTGTCCATAAAATTTAAACACATTGAGCTACCCGATACTGATTCATGAATCATGTAAGGTCAATGACATGACAGTGAACGTGTTTCATGACGTCACGCCTCGACATGAGTTAAATATAAATAAAACATTGTTGTACATTGCGCTTTTTCTGTCAAATTAGTTGTACTGATTTAATTTAATTGGAATCATCGTGATTTCATTATAATGAATAAAATTATGGAACCTAAAAGATTGTACTTAGATAAATAATGACTAAGAGTGAATAAACAAACAAATAAACGAAAAAATAATTAATAAATTATAAAAAATTTTGAACGTAGAAATTATTTATAGATCAATCATATACACCGTGTACTAAACTATTTCATGTTTATTTAGGGAAACTTTTATGTTCAAATGTAACTCAAAAATGCTGTTGCCCGTTTGATCGTGCAGCAGACCAAAATGCAGCTGAACGTCTGAGGTCCCTGAACGTCGGCTTAGTCCCATGAGATGTCTCTCTGATATAGTTGAGGGGTCAAAGGTAAATATTTTTTCTATTACATACGAAATAAACTTTCATAAAATTTCATTGCTTTTTACGTAAAATATTGGAAACTTTATTGACCAATAAAATTTTGTGTTTTTATGATGGTTTTCCCCCTTCAAACACAGTGAATTTAAGTACAAGTATATTTCCTATACTGGTCATTGCAATTCGCCACAAATATATAACTTCAAAGTTATCATTTGAATGGAAAAATGTAATAAAAGAAGCGCGCAGGTACCTCGCGCTGTATTCCATTAATGCAGAAACTGTCAGTCGAGTCAGATCGTCAGGAAGTTGCTTCGGGAAGGTCGAAAATTCGTCGTGTCTTACATTTTCCGGCGTTGTTGTTAGACCATCCTAACAAACTATTTGAAATAAAGTTGGTACAAAAGTTTGGCGCGAAAATCGGCCGGTAAGTTGGCTACGCTAGTAACGTCAACATTTCGATTTTCGCGTAATGTTTGAATCGTAAATGAAGTGTCGCGGGTGAATTGAACCATCAAAATAAATCTTATTGTTTATAAATTCATTCCATGTTTATTAAAAGGGGATTTTGAAGGTGGTGCGATGAAAAAAATTGTGCAATTCCATCATGGTGGACTTTTTGTCATGAGTAATAAATAAACTAATAAAACTGATTGTCATTAATTTTGTTTGTATTTATGAAAATTGTTTTGTGTTGGTGTTTTCGAATCCTATCTGGGAAAAGTTTTATGTCAAGATAATTTTTGTGGAGAATGAGCTTTCGGAAAAAGCGTGGCTGAGCGAAGGTTTTAACACTTGTTGCTGCCACTTTTTTTGGTTAAACAGATCGCAACGTGAGCACTTCATCAAAGGTAGGTTGCCGATTCTCCATCGATGGAAAAAAGAGAGTCCTTTATTTCAAAAGTATGAAAATTTTTCGTATCAATTGACGTAACAAAATAATATAAAACATCATGATTTCTTGATAACAAGTACAAGAGTATAGTACAAGATTTTATGAACGGTTTTCCAATTTTTTAAGAATGAAATACAAATTTATAGGTGTCGATGACGTTTTTGAAAACAATAATTTTCTGATGGGAATATGTTATAAAATTCTTATATTGGATGAAATAATAGCAATCAAATTTTTGGAACGTTTTTATTTAAAAAATCATTCCTCAACAACCCATCGCAAAATAAACCACTAGATCTTAAAATTGCTCTAGTTTATAAAATTTCTCTTAAGTATAAACAATTGCTATAACGTACTTTATATTTAAATAAATAATTTGTTACTCCTTAAATTCAATTTCAATAAAAACAATAAAAATCGTAATTTGAATGAGAAACAAATTATTTCCAAAAATTGTTTACAGTGGCAACGGCAACGGCTGAGGCAGCAGCAATGGCAGCGGCTGCGGCAACGGCAGCAACAGTGGCAACGGAAGCAGCGATTGCAGCGTCCATGGAATCGCCACTGTTGCTGCTGTCGCCGCTGCTATTACCATTGCATTTTCAAATAATTTTTTTAAGTCAGCGTTACGACAGCGGCTGCGGCAACGGCAGCAGCGGTGGCGACGGAAGCAGCAGTTGCAGCGTCCATTGGAATTGCCACTGCTGCTACCGTTGTCGCTGCTACTGCCATTGTATTTTCAATGACTCTTAAGTCAGCGTTACAGCAGCGACTGCGGCAACAGCAATAGCAGCAGTAGTAGTGGCAGCGGAAACAGCATTTGCGGCAGTCATCGAAATCGCAACTGCTGTTATCGGTGCTGCGGTTATTGCTGTTGCAATTTCAATAAATCGGTGTTGTTGCAGCGCCAGCGACAACGACAACGGCAACGGCAGCGGTGATCGGAATCGCCACTGCTGCTACCACTGCCGCTGCTACTGCCGCTACAATTTTAAAGTCAGTGTTAGCGACAGTGGCAGCGGTAAAGGCAGCGGCTGCGGCGACGGCAGCATCAACAACAACGGCAGCAGCAGTGACGATGGGAGCAGCTGTTGTAGCGTTTATTGAAATTGCTACAGCTGCTACCCTTGTCGCTGCTACTGCCGTTGTATTTTCAATGACTCTTAAGTCAGCGTTACAGCAGCGACTGCGGCAACAGCAATAGCAGCAGTAGCAGTGGCAACGGAAACAGCATTTGCGGCAGTCATCGAAATCGCAACTGCTGTTATCGGTGCTGCGGTTATTGCTGTTGCAATTTCAATGAATTATTAAATCGGTGTTTTGACAGCGCCAGCGACAAAGACAACGACTGCGACAACAACAGCGGCAACGGCAGTGACAGCGGTGATCAAAATCGCCACTGCTGCTACCATTGCCACTCCCACCGCCGCTGCGATTTTAAAGTCAGTGTTAGCGGCAGTGGCTGCGGTAAAGGCAATGGCTGCGGTGACGGCAGCGCCAACGGCAGCAGCGACAGCGGCAGCATAAACAACAGCGTCCATAGAACGACAGCGGTATAACAGCAGCGGTAGCGGTAACCGAAATTTCAAATGCGGTGCAGTTTCCCCTGCTGGTTTACCGTTGCGATTAGAATAATTTTTATTAAGTCAGTGTTATGAAAGCATCTACAACAGCGGCAATGGAACGACAGCGGTAACGGCAGCGGTAACCAAAATTCCAATTGCGGTTGCCGTTGCGATTTCAAAAACTTTTATTAAGTCAGTGTTATGGCAACGGCAGTGACAGCGGTGATCGAAACCGCTGCTGCCGCAACCGTTGCCGCTGCTGCTGTTACGATTTAAGTGACGTTTATTAAAAGTCACACTGTCAAAGGCAGCAGCAGCGGCAACTGCAGTGGCAACGACAGCGGTAGTTTCAATTTTGATGGCTTATGAAATCAATCAATGTTAGAGACAACGGTAGAAATAATGTTGAAGACAGTTTTGTTATTTTGATTGTGTCTTCGAGTTAATTCAAGATGGTTATAGCCGAATTAGCAATGTCAATGAATAAAAAAATCTATATTTGTCCTAGATAAATATATTCCAGGTCGCAATACTCACCTAATTCTACTTCAAATCAAAAAAACTGAACTAACTGTAACACCGTAATTCATTTAATATATAAGAACGGCAAACTGAAAATAAAAATCAAATAAAAATAAGAATAATAAAAAATGATAGTGATAATTATTGTTATATATTAATAAATTATGTTATACAATAGATTATATTTCAATTATTTTGTTGTTGGTATATTTTTCAATTTTTATTTTTTTCATCCCACGGTCAAAGTTTTAATTTCATATCTGTTTATTATTTCGCATTTCTTTGTACTTGACAATTTTTCATTTCAGTATTTATTATGACTTAAAGTTATAATTTTATCTACTTTTTTTAATTATTTGTAGTACATCACATATTTCCGTTTCATTTTTTTCGATAGTTACGAAGACAATTTTTTTTTACATTATATTTATTTATTTTACTATTCATTTCGGTATATAGCGCTTTTTTCCGTTCAAGGATTTTTTCATGTTTTCTATGAGTTATATAATTTTACCTCGTTCCGTTGTTTGTAAAGTTTTGTAATTTTTTTTAAAAATAGATGTTTTTATTTTTAAAGATTCAAAAATTTCATTCAATTTATTAAATGAAATTATTTTAATAATAAAATTATGAGCAAAAATTTGTAGTTGTTTTTTCTTTTTTTTTAATTTCAAGTATCGCCAGAAAATGGCGCCAAACTAGCGCGTCAACAGTCGCGTCACAACGTCGCGTCATGTCAGT
This sequence comes from Trissolcus japonicus, assembly GCA_030522925.1. Lineage (NCBI taxonomy): Eukaryota > Metazoa > Arthropoda > Insecta > Hymenoptera > Scelionidae > Trissolcus > Trissolcus japonicus. Next base: position 10,576 of record JAPYZS010000463.1, read on the forward strand.
GAAGATACGATAAACCGAAATTAACGCTGCACATATTCTTCTCCTTTCGTTCTTCGAGCGGGGCAGTAAAAATCATTAAAACGTTTTCCATTTTCACGAAGTTCATTTCATCGTATGTTTGGTTTTTCAATTTTGAATCATTATATATTTACTTCCTCAAGACTCACGGTGACGCGTTAGTTTGACGCGAGATTTGTTAGGTTATGTAAGTTGAGATCAAAATATTTATTTACACTTTTATGTAAAATAACAAAGTCCAAATGTAAGAGCACCATTAAAACATAAAAATCTCAACGTTGTGACAATTGTTTTTTTTTTTTCAATTAACAGCTTTTTTTAATTTTGAAAACAAAAAGTTATAACAAATGTTTATTGTTTATTTAGGCTTTAAATTTAAAGATGGCTGGAAACAAAGGAGAGGCTACAATAATGTACGAAAATTTCAAACAAGAAAATGGTCTGATAGACGTGGAAGATCATTGCGAAGTCGATTCGGACGACTTTGTTGCATCATCAGATTTTGATTGTAAAAGCCGAAAGGAAGTCAAAAAAAGAGGTGGCGTTGGAACAAAGCGAAAGACGTCAACTGAGGAAGATTATTTTCTCTTCAAACTGATCAAAGCGGTTTATGAGCGGGAACCGCTTTGGAACTCCACACTTCCACATGAGAAACGTGGCTACAAACATCTTTCCAATCTTTGGAATGAAGTTGATGTACTTCTGAGTAAGGATATTCAAATAATTTTAACATGAAAGCAATTCAACTTTTATACTTATAATTTTTTCGAACTTTTAGACTTGAACTGTGGAGAAAGCCAGACAAAATTTAAAAGCCTGAGAGATAGATTTGTACGAATAGCCGGCGAACAAAGGTTACAAAAAGAAAACGGATCCTCGGACCCTCCCCAGTGGAAGTATTATGAGCACTTGAAATTCCTCCAACCGACTATAATATTTCGATCGTGAGTTCAAACATTACAACTATATCTAAATTGTGATTATTTTTTGACTGTTTTTAAATTTGGAAAATGAATTTGTTTCGTAGGACAAACGTCAGTATTGCTAAGAAAATAGAAAGGTCTTCGTCACCAGTTGAAAAATCGACATCGAAAACCAGCGACGGCTTGGAAACGCCAAAAACAAAAGTTCGACGCACGGATGATGTTTTTCAAGGATATCATATAAAAAAACGCGAACCTTCGGAAACAACAATTGACGTAGGGATGACGCCGTTTGAACAGTACTGCATCAAACAGCTGGCACTTTTGAATAAGCCGAGCGATAAAATATCCACTTTTTGTGCGTACTTGGAATCGGAACTACGAAGTTTGAGCGACCAGAAAGTGGAGAACGTTAAGGAAAACATCCTTTATTTGTTATTGCAAGCGAAAAAAGGAACCATTAAGTGAAATGTTTATAGTAATTCTATTTACAGTATAAGTATTAAATTAAGGAAATTTTTTTCATAGGATTTCATAAATTCTTAGAGTTGAACAAATCGTATGTTATTTTTATACTTTCATTGTAGCAAATGAAAACCAAAGACTGGGATTATAATAAGAGTTAAAGTTGAAAATAAATTTAAGTTTTATTAACTAGTTTTGTTTACTTTGGACTAATTTAGTAATTTTTTTGTAGGTCGGACTAAATCGACTCAATCAATCAAATTTCGGTCTGTTTGATTTATTATGAAACACTTCACATGTTTTACATTTTGTTTAATTACGCAAAACAGAATTAATTTTGTTCATTGAATTTTCCATTACCTTTTGAGTAAACATTGTTTTAACGAATAGGAATGGGATTCAATAAATGACACTTATTTTTTTTTCTAATTCTTAATAATTAAATTATTGATATTTTCTCGACGAATTTCAAAAAAACATTTCCAAAAAGTTTAATTCAGTTTATTGTCGTTTTAAGAATTTCCAAAATTTAATTGAATTCTTATAAATTTAAGTGAATTCTCTTCAAAATTTATCACAAAATGACCATTGTCGGGCGATTCAAATCTTCCCGCATTTTTTTTGTCAACAGTCACATTGAAACTTTTTATAAATAACAGTTGAAACAGTAAACAAATATTCATCTCAATATCCTCGATAAGATCATCAAAAAACAATTTCGTGACTGCTTGTACTTTATAACCTGCAAAATATGTTGTTGCAAAAAAAATCATCATTGACCCTCCTTGACCCAAGGGGAAACGCGAACCCAAATAAACGGTTGCGCGCGCAGCTTGTTGTCTGAGCGGATACGAGGCGGCGAGGCTTTGCAAGAGCGCGGCAAACTTCGCGGCGCATAAGGTATTGCGCGCAAGCGTAAGCTCTTCAGTTTCGCGGGAACGTGCATATTTTGTGACGTGCATGCGCCGCGTGCTTGCAATCGCCCAAGTCGAGACGACCGACGTGAACAAACGCGAGCGATAATTACGCGCGCAAAAAGTGCGACGCGGTTGCGACGAGTGTGACGCTTTGTTTTCGTTCGGTCTGCGTGGATCGATTTAATTCGTGCAAACATGCGGTCGGTGCTCGTCGCCCCCAACAATGATCCCGCGCAAATTCGTGGCTGTGCATATTCGTGTTGTGCGTCAAATCTCGCGTATCCGTGGAAAAAGATGAAAATGAAAAAGTGATTCAAATTTTGTGAGCGGATTTGGATTTATCAACGAGGATTCATTTAAAAGGCTGCTTGGAGGGAGACGGCGCGATACGAAACATAGGTGAGTGAGAGAGAAGGTCAACTTGGAATGCGATTATTCAAGAAATTCCGCGAGCCGGTCGCGCATACCAAGAATTCCAATGGTCAATACTCCGCTGGAAGGAAAAAGCATTTTCCGGTCGCAGATGGGCGTTGGGCCCCACGCCCAACTTCCCGGCGCGATTTTTGACGAGCGAGAGGGCAGATTGCAAAACGTTGCCAAAAATTGTGCCATCTGCGTGTCCGGGACAGTTTTCATTTTTGGCAATTTTTTATGTGCACGAGGCCATTTTCGGGAATTGTAAATATAACGAGACATGTGGCGGTATGCTTTTTGTTTTGGTTGGCCAGACGGAAGGAAACAGGGGCAAGGAACCGAGGGACGGCAGGTGCGTCGTGCAAGGCGCTGCCCGCAGATCGAGTGACGCCTCCCCACCCCTCCTAGCGAGAGTTTGCAGTCTCTCGGTTCCAACGCCCAGATCAAGTAATCAAGTTCAGCTCTTCAGATGAACCCGCATTCTAACATTTCCCAATATGTTTTTATTAGAAATATTATTAAAAACAAAAAGTAAACAAACATTGGATTTTGAGGTTATTAAAACATTAATTTTAAGGTCAAACAGTTTTATTTGTTCTAAGAACATTTTTGATTTTTTTGCAACAGCCATTTTAAGTTTCAATTATTTAAAAAATGAAAATAAACATTCAGTGATAAGGTCAAGCACGGTTGTTTTTTTTAACATAATTTTTTTTTTAATGTTTTTGTTATCAAACGGGTTCATTTGTTTTTGTATGACATTTCAAAAGTAAATAAATGAATTTAATGACAAGGTCAAGCAAGGTTGTTTCTATATTAGTAAGTAGAATTGTTTGTTTTAGAATAACTCATTATCGGTCAAACAAATTGTCCTTGAATATTATGACCTTGACATTTTTTTGTTTTTGACATGGATATATTTATTGACTGGAGGTCATCCCAAAATGTTGTGCACCGAATTCTGTGTGAAATCTGTTTGATTTTAGATCGCAGGATAATAGTCAAGGTGTCGAATAAAATTAGACAAATCTTCAAAACGGATTCAAGAATGCGATTCGTTTGATGAAACCGAAAACAATTTAATCAAGGACATAAAACATTATATTGACAATAAATTATTTCAAAAATCATATATTGACGATAAATAGACAATATATTGCCAATATATGAACAATATATTTGCTGTTTTTGAAAATTGCTAATATATTGCAATATATTCAAACATTAAGATTAATATATTGTCCATATATTGTCAATACATTGCCAATCTATTAATAATATACAGACAATATCTGATATTTTGTTACTAAGGATTATTCGATTGTTGCTGTGCAAATTCATATTAAAAAATACCAAAGAGTGAAAATTTTAAAAATTACTAAAGTAAACAAAATTACTGAACTAATGTTTTATGAAAATTTTTACACAGATTCCTGTAAAATGCACAAGAGGTAAACATTTATGTCATGGATTTTTTACCGACGTAACTAAACCGTATCTTCCTTGCCGACAACTTCCTCTTGTATCAAAAGCGAAAAACCAAAGAAACCGATTGTTCGTACTAAAACCATTCGCTAGATGGCGCCGTCAGTGTTTTGTCATGACAAGACAAAGCCCGGTCTGACAATAGAGGTCAAATGAACTTTTGTTAGTTGTAATTGAAACTATCTAAATTCTAGAATTCAACAAGTCAGACGTGCCGTGTATTTTTTGGGTTTGCACTTTAACAATACATCTGACCTAAATATCATTACAAAAGATGTTGATTACTGAACAAAAATTGTTGCAAAACTGAAAAAGAAAAAAACTACAAATGAAAGTACAATAAAAGCAGAAAATTTTGGTTTGAAAAAAGGTAAACAAATTGGTTAAAAACCGTACGAAAGCGGGCATGGATATGTTTGGAATCGTAGCACTTGGCAACAAAGGTACATCAGCTGATTAAGCGAACAAGATTGATCTGTCGTACGATAAGGAGATATCAATTTCCCTCCGCCAAAGTATCATCGTGCTCGAGTCAAGTCTTCCGGTAAGCTGGCACTTGGATTTTTCATGTCCTGGGATTCAAAATCGTGTAACTAATTAAATATCCGAGCTAAGTCTTCTAAAACGGTATATAAAAATGCTCGTTCGATATTTCGTCAAGTGAAAAATGCAACTTGACAGTGCGTCGGATGGCGAACAAAACAATTTTTACCAGTCAGATGATTTGGGATCGAGTGTCGTGGACAAATTGTACGGACAGTCTTCTTTTTTTTTAATTATAGTATTGTGCATTACACAACTCGTTGACGTGATAAAAACACTGATTTGACGCATGGCGTGTGTTTTGTCAAGTGAGTATTTGTTATCATTGCGATTAAAGTACGCCGATTTTTGTTAAATTTTTTTTTTCATTCGTTGTCTCGCTGAGATAAAGTTAACTGTAACCGTCACGCGGTTTTTTGACTTGCGTTGGGTCATGGTTTCCCAATTGTTGCACCGTTTTAATTTGACATTTATTGCTCAACGTCAAAAACATTTTAGGTTTCGTGTAAACGATCGCCGACCTATTTTCAATTCGCATAAACAAGCAGTAAGAAATGCTTACGTCCATGTGAAAATAATCGTCAGAGCCAAGAGTCTTACCTTTTTGCTCTGACGATTGTAGAACAAAAACAAAAGGCAAAAAAAAACGGCCGGTTCTTTTTTATATACAATTTGTTGCAAATAACTTGGTTAAATCGCGATGGTAACTTGGTATGCAAACATAATACCGTATTGTTTCGATGAATAATAAGAGTGTAATTGTATCTTCTTTTTTTCTGTACCAGGTGCCAGCTCGTCTAAGACAACAACCGACTGGAAATCAGGAAAAACAAAACGTTAGCACTGAATATATGTTTTACGAGCGGTGCGATGTCATAAATCCGCTCGTTTCTTTAAATGCGTTTTATTAAAAAACGAGATCTATTAACATCCTTTGCGACGGCAGAAGGAAGTCGACACCTATATAGACAACTGGTCGTAAATTAAACGGCAGTATAATTAAGCGCATAAAAGCGTAGCATAAATTTCGTACGAAAAATATATTATTTTGTGCGCTGCGAGAGGCACAAGTCCTTGCATTGTCCGGTCAGGTACCAATTACGCTTAATTATCATTGGTTCATTATGATTGACTGTTGTTTCGAATGTTGATACTTAATTGTTTCAGACGCTGGAGAGATTTCTTTTTGATTGAGGGAGAACAAAAAAGTAACAAAAAGAAGCAGTCGCCACTTTTGTTGAGCAATCCATTCGGTTAAAAATTCGACTCCTCAATAACAGGCACGGAAGAACAAAGCGACTACTGTTCGCGGTAGTTTTACGTCACCATGAAAATAACTATTCTTCCAACTGTGAACTATAGTTCGTAATTTCTGGCGCCGAGCCAAGACGCGCGGTTGCTGCAATACGTAGCATAAATTGATCAAATACATGCTCCGTGTGTCATCCCCGGTACACGCTTTTTGTTCAGAACTTTTGCCATCGCTGCTTTTCGTTCGTTGCAACGTTCAATTGAGACGTGACATTTTTGATGCTGCGCCGCTAATGAATCTCATTGATCTTTAATCGTGCGCCCGGTGGATGAACTCGTTTTAAGTAAATCGCCTTTTTCTCTTTTGTCGTCGAGAGATTCTGATTAATGTCACTTGAGGAATCAGGTTGAGCCTCTTGGCAATTGTCAATTGCTTTATGTCGTTTACACCGGGGGGGAGGATGAGTTTAATTTAATGCCCACGGATCGCCTCGCGCGCAAGAAACAATTTGTTTTTACGTTAATTAACGACCGGCTTTAATTTTAGAATGCGAGATCAAAGAGGCTTGTTTGTCGCTGTTCCGCTAAATAGCAAATATTAAGCTGATCGCAACCGGTTGCGTAATAAGGTAAACTAGTGATATCATTTTTCTATCGATCAAATAAATAAGGAAATCAATCCTCCCAGCAGGCTCGATATTGTTTGTTTTGCACAATTATACGCTTGCACAAATGTTTGTGAGCAGATATAAAATGATTACTCAACGTTTCGCAGAGCTCGGACTTATTTCAGGAGACAGAGCTAATTAAAGTGCCAAGTTTTAATTAAAAAGATTATAATTCCTTTATGAAAAGTTTCGGTTTTATAAATGTTTCAGCCAAGTTATTTTTGCGTTGCCGCTCCGTGCGCGGCGAGCGAAACTTTTTGAGCTTAGCAAAATTGTAATGTTTTGCTATCTTTTCGAAGCTTCTCACTGCTTATCTAATCTCTGCACAAAGCTGCGCACTTTAACTACATAAGCTCTCGGTTGCAACTCACGAAATCCGCGTTTTATTCAAACTGATTGAAATTTGCTGGTAAAATTGGTACGAAAAAAAACGTGATAAAATAAAAAAAAAAAAAAAAAAAAACACACACTCGGCTCGCAAAATTCGGAGCAGCGTGTACACATCTACATTGTAAAAGCACGGAAATTCGTCCAATAAATCTTGGCTGCTTACGTGATGGATGAGACACGGGATGTTTTTGAAAAGATACTCAAGAAAATTCGCCGGCATAAATTATTATTTGAAGGCATGAATTATTGATGAACGTTTTCATGTTAACTTTGACTCTAATCTTTTGAACACAAGTCAACGTCCCAGCGCCGTACAAAATTTCAATTCGAAAACGATCGTATTGCATCGGCGTATGACTGATACGCGATTGTGATTCTCATATACGCTCTCCGTCCGTTTTGTACGACCGTTCGCTCGTTTCTCGTATGTAAGTGTTATTTCTTTTCTGTAATACATCAGCTAATTAATCACGATAAACGATACGGCATAACTCATCGCGTATAAACAATCGGCGGAGCCACACACTCTGGGGCAGGGTTTTCATCAATTAATTAAAAATGTTGTAACAGAGAGGAAAGAAGATGGATGCGAAACAATCGATGCTATCTCGATCGATGGCAAGTTAAAGAAAGACAAAAAAAAGGAGACGGTGAAAAATCGACTGGTCAAAAATTCGAGTCACGGCAGACAGAAATGATGAGCTCATTGTCCGATCGAGCGATTAACGCGGCGGATTAACGAATTCATTTTTCATGCACTGGCCGGTCGCGGTCGCTCGTCGGGTGACAACACGTGAGCTTCGATTTTTCAAGCCCTCGTTTTCGCAGCGATTATGTAACCTTGATACGATTAAGGCAACGAGAGAGCGCGCTCGCATCGCGCCATCAAACGACATTAATCAATCGGATAATGGAGGTTTTCGCGATAAAGTCGAAGCGAGGACGATGACCGACAACTTGTTTTAGACCTCAGCATATGTCGCTTTCATTCAAGATAATCACGAAATTTTGCTCGACCTAAGTCAACATCTTAGGCGATATTTATTAAAGCTCTAGATTAAGTGCGAGCGAGAGAGAGATCCTCATGATAAAAATGATGTATTTGTTTGCGAGATATGAGCTGCGTGCGCGACACTTTTACCCGGCTCATGTTAATACCCGAACGCTTTTATTTACGTAAACGACTCCGTGCGAGCGATATTTTTTGTCACGTGCATTGCATTGAGAGCGAGACAGAGAGAGAAAGAGAGAGTTGGGTTATTGATGTATGAATTGCAGACTTTATGTGCTCAGTGATAACAATGTACCTTTATGATCTAATTTGCGTGATAAATAAAGTCGAGGCACTCGCAACCACTAAACCGTGATTATGTTTCGATTAAACGCCGTAATTAAGTTATTTATAATTTTTCAAAAGAATGTTATTTTTCTTTCAACCTGAAACTTTTTTTCAACTTGAAATCCCGTGCTTTCGCGCCGGTGCTGTTATTTGTCTTGTCTGTATTTTTCCATCGTTATTTTTATAAAAATGAAAAAAATATACATTTTCGTTTTGTTCGTTAGTTCGTTTGTTTGCACCCGCTGTTCTCAAAAACTATTAGACCAAATAATCTTTTTTCCAGACATATTCCATTATTCATTAATAGTATAGAACAGGCTTTGCAACTATTTAATCCCGATTACATTATTGAAACAGTAAATACAGCAATTTTTTTAACTATTTTTTTGAAAATGTTAAAAATGATTGAACATTGCATTTTATCTATTATAAGTAGAAAATCTTAATTATCTTAATTATAAGGATAAGAGCGTAATTAATTTTTGAAAATCTTTAATATACGCCTGTGAAAAAAATTCCATTTTCTTTTGTCTCGACGGACGAACATACAAGCAAACAAACATAATTTGTATTTTATTATATTCGTAGGAGTAGGATAATGCACTTAACTATCACATAATCTGTTTATTACGTCAACCGAGAACTCTCTCTATTAAACTCTTGACAAACAATCATATTAGGCCTATTAATTGAAATTGTTGTTCATCAAACAAGTTCAAATCCTTTGTTCAAGTTTAAATTTTATTCAGAAAATAAAAGTGCAAAACATTGTTTTAGCTTTGTAACTATTTTGCGACTTCATAAAAACTTGAGATAAAACTTTTTGTTCTCTAATAGATTTGGGATCCTCTATCCCCGATAAATTTTCGCGACATATTGGGTGGTTGGAAAACAAAATGTAAAGTTTAAAAAATGTTCGCTCAGTTGACTTAGCTAAACATTTCAAACGCTTTTGATTTAAATTGCATAGATGGAGTGAGTAACTCTCATCTAGTATGCATGAACTTACGAATAAGGATTAACAAATATTGCAATTTAAACTAAAGTCACGTGCATGCGACTCGCTGGTAAAAATATTAATAAATTCCTTGAGCCTAAATATGTATCCTCTTGAAACAAAAATAGACAACAATGAGAACAAAACGCCCTGAAGGAAAAGCGCGATAAATAATACCTGCGACCCCATAGCTCTTATGCAATGCGAAGTCTACGAAAAATATATTAGGCTAAGAAAAAGAAAAGGAGCAGAGGGGGATGCACAAAAATATGCATCACAAAACTAACGCAATATCTCTCGAGTTTTACTCGTGTTAGACTTTCTATCCGACAAAGGCCGAAATCCGCACGAAAGTTGTTTTGTATGTATAATGTATGTTCTCAAAAAGCGAGTGCACGGAATAATGTCCTCTTTGAGTCTATTTTTTGTTTTCGATCATTTCTCGCGTTGGTTGATAGTGCATTGCGTTATGCATATGCATTCGCCATTTTAATTACGGATTGTCTGCGTTAACCAAAACGTGCACCGCTTTTGCGCTTCTTGCAATCCCGCGTCTGAGATCGCGTATTAATTTTCCGCCTGGAAAAAATGACCAGGAGGAGGGAGTGAGAAGAAAAAAAAAAAAACAAAGGAAAAAAGATGTGCAAATGAATTCGACCCGTTAATTGTCGTTAACTGTGTTCCGTAGATTTAAGACGTGCGCGAATGAAATCAATTTGCAGATGAGGTCGGTCGGATTCGAACGTTTTCCTTTGAGTGTGACAATTGAATGACGATTTAATCGCAATTCAACGCGAGCGACAATGAAACGCGCTAATGGCGAATAAAATTTGCATGCGCAATCTAGAGAGCCGGTCACATCATTTTCTTTTCGATAATTCGGTTATTGAATTTTAATTATAAACCCCGCGCGCGCCCGGTGTCCAAGTGGCGATCGCAAATTAGTATGCATTGGCGGATGTTGTATTATTGATTAGCACCCGACGTTTTCACGTTCCACAGCCCGCACGCCACACCGTTGACCAAATCGTACGCGCTCTCTCGCCGACATGAAATCTTTTTTATATTAATAAACCATGTCACATCGCCGCAATCGTACAACAAACCGATCGAATAAACATGCCTCGCTCGTGCAATTGCCAGTACGAAATATTCTGCATTTCATTTTTGGCCGCGCCACCCTCTCTGTAGCCATTTTTTTTTGTCGCAACCGGTCGGTTTTGCAAACTGAGCTAATTGTGCGTTGCACAATTTTTCCGATTGATCGTACGTTTTGGTTAACCAAAAGTCAAACAATGGAAGGCTCTTAATTATAAAAAGAAAAACAAAATTGGTTGGTTTTTTTACTTTAGACAACAAAGAAATTTAACTGCATAATACATCTGTTAAAATATTGTCTTGTGAAAGTATTAGAAACGACAAAAATAAATAAACTCTGGACAAAATAAAACAGCTGGTTCAACGTTGGATTTACATTATTTAATTCAGTGTTGCAACAACATTGAGGTAACGCAAAACCAACAATTTCAATTCGACGTTGAGTTCAATATAAAGTCGGATGCATTTAATGTGCATTTCCATGTTGTCTGTGTGTTTCCTGGAAATTTGTTCAAACGAAGGTTGGCTTTCAAATCAACACTTTGTCGTTATTTTTTGTGTTCTATTAAATGTTTATTTGAAACCGTGCGGTTGCAACAGTTCCTCTATTGTTTCAAATGAAACTGTACAAACATTCTTTTATGGAAATAAAGATCAACAGGAAAAAAATTTGACTGGAAAGCGAAAAAATAATTCTTGCTAAAAAACATGTTTTGATAAAGATGTTTTTTGCTTGAAAAAAAAAAGGAAAATTTAGAACGTCAAGGCATCGGAGTTAAATAATTGTTTTATGTAATTTCGGCAACGAAGTTGATACATGCGGTGAAATGTTTAGTTTGGATATATTCACGTAGGTTATAAATTCCAATTCTAATTCTAACTCTGAATGTGAACAGGTCCAACTAAAAGTACGTCACTACATAGCAAACAACGAAAACACGGAACCAACCGAATTCGTGATGAAAATTACAGTGCCAATTAGCAGAGACGTTCTTTGGAAATTTACAGTTCCTACGAGGAAGTGAATTTTAAATATAACTATTTTTTTTAATTTATATTCATAATAAATGGTACAAATCCTTTAATAATACATTCGAAAGTTTAGTGACTATCACATTGTTCTGTCATTGCCAAAAACCTTGTCCTCAGATATAAAAAAAATTCTCAGATACTTGCGTATTTATGAATCATAATTTATGATCTATTAACTATTTTTGTTAAACAAAGCCGTGGGCTTGGCGTCAAATCTTGACAGTCCAAGAACTTGAGCAGCGTGAAGAATTGAAAAATCGTTCGCAAGATGAATTGGCCAGGTTGATTTCATTCAGAAGAAACCAAACAACTGCACCGCCTCATTTGGCGTCAAAAGCAAGTTTTTGTCAAAGCCCGGTTTTGATAATTGAGTTTCGATTGGCCGTTGCAAATTCATCACGAAATTCATTGCTCGTGTGACTTCGTTTATTCCACAGCAATTGGCGAGTTTTTGATAACAGATTTACAAAAAAGTAAAAGATCACAACTGGCCTAAAAACGTTATAAAAACCTGAAAAGTAATACATTTAAATTGTTCATAATAAAATCTAATTGACCAATAACAAAAATTTTTGATTTCAAAAAATACTTATAAAAAGGTAAAATAGAAAAACTATAAGTTGGACAAGGAATATATCAAAGACATAGTCATACCTCGAACCGAAATAAGTTTTGGAGAGGCAAGAAAAACGGACGATGCACATAAGCCGTATATCGACGTGTTAAAAAACGACACGCATTAATCCATATTTAATGCAATGTTGGGCGCGATCAATGGCGCTCGTTAAATTTGACCCTCGCGATTTCTCCGGTCCGGTTGGGTGTGTGTATCTTATCGTGTTCTTTTTATCCTTCTTTCTTTTTCGTTGTTTCGCACTGGTCTCGTCCCAGGGAAACTTTTTGATGTACTGTTTCGAAACTGGTTTTCTATTTATAAGCGTAACATATATATTTTGGCACATATTAATATAAACGCGTTAAAGGTGAAGAACCTGTTACAAAAATAAAGGTGTTGATAAAACGTACACTTGGCATGAGCATCGGCGCGCGAGTTTGTTCAACGCTGTAAGCGATCACGGTGCGCGCAATTATCATAAAGTTCGAATGATATATATTATTCATGAGACCGGGGCTCTGCGATGTTTGTAATGCAACGCGCCGGCCATTGTTTTTATTTTTCCGCAACTGCGAATCGAGCTCAAATCTCGCGCTCGTTTTCACCGGGACGCCATCTGAAATTCAAATGCAGTATGCTCGCGCGCGCGGTTTAGATGTTAATGCCGGAGTCGAAAAAACTTTTTTTTTTCGCCATTGTGGCCACAAGCGTGCTGGTAAACTGAGACCGATTCGCAATCCGAAGTCACATCCGGGTCCTCTGCGCCCGTCATCAGACTTCATTGAGGATTAGAGATCCCAGGATTTACTCTCGGATGGACAATTTTATGAAATGAACAAATTGCACTCGGACGGACGCGGAAACGGAAAGGACTTCTTATCTCGGGGCCAAATTGATGAAAAATAAAAGAAAATTGATCATAGCTTGTTATTATTTTGGATCAAGTTCGCATTGTTATTATCATTTTTCTTTCTTTGCGGTGGAAATAAACTTTCATCTCTCTCGAAATAAAATTGCATTCGACTCGGCTTTATTGATTCCCGCGAAGGATGATAAAGGATGCGATATATTTTAAAGCGCAGCTGAGTTGCATCTCCTCACGCGATCAAAACAGTGGATGGATCATCGGGAACGATTGCGAGTGGCCTGCAGATGAGAGATGGAGAAAGTGTACGAGAAAAGGCGATAACCTTGAGGATGAGATATTGATTGGGTTTATGCAGAGCGTCCGTTTTTTGCCGCTCGTTTTGGAAGACGCGCCTCTTTAACTCTTGCGCGCGAGAGATCCCCGATGAAAAATCTGATAGAAGAAAAAGGAGGAAGGAAGGAGGAAAGAAATCTGCTGGCAATTTATGCGATATCTTAGCTGAAAGGAAGTATGAAGTACTTTTGCCTCGATCAAAAAGTGCACCGCAGGAGCTTCCAACTCAGCTGGAAAATGCGCATCTGTAATACTAATGTTGCAAGATACGCGGGTGGAGTGTGTGCTTATGGAGTTTATTTATCATTTAGAAAAAAAAAATTTACTAACTTGAGTTACGAGTAAACAACTGAAAAAATCCATCTGCTGGTACGAACATTATTTTCATCGACTGGTAACTTCTGGATGAAAAATCAACAAGTAGAGATAGTAAAAATGATAGAAGATGGAAATTTTGTTTCATACATAATCGACTATCTGAAAAAATACTGAAAAATGTTAAACGGTTTGTCTGTTAAAGAAAATAATTTAATTTTAAAGAAAATAATTTTATTTTGAAGAAAATAATTTTATTTTGAAGAAAATAATCTCTACTGTAAAATAAAATCTAGTTTTATTTTAAAAATTACGTTTACAAAATTTTGTTGCATCACCGTTTGACAATGAACAAAAATTTTGTATTGCACTAAACGACAACTTTGTTGTCGTTTAGCACTTTATCACGTTCTCCCGTTACGACAATTTACAGGCAGATTTCGGTCATCAGCGATACGGGATCGGGTGAAGGTGGTAGTTTTTTTTTTTTCTCTTCTTATTCAAGCTTCTGCCAATAATTTCAAGTGGATCTTCGAAGTGAAACCGCAACGTAATTCTCATTTGAATTTCTGCAAAATATTTGCGCTCGCCTTTTAAACCAGCCAAGTGTACGAGAGCTGAATCCTTGACGGCGAGGCTGCTTCTTCCATCAAACTCTTTCTTATCTTGTTGTTTTCACCCCCACCTCCCCGATTGTTTTTTTTTCAACTCTATCAACTTACTCTATCTCGCACTTTACTACCCAGACGCCTCCTTCTCTGTTGCTTCGTCCCCTTTGCCCGAAGCAGGTTACGTTCGTCCCCTCCCTTCACTCCTCTAGAAACAATCGCAGAGTAGTTTGTGGCATCATTTAGCAGCTGAAAATAATTTAAAAAATATTATAAAAAAGCCATCTTGAAAAATATATAACTGTGGATGCAAAATTGACGAAATAATTGGATCTGAGGTTTGTACCTGGCAATTTTTTGATTGAATAAAAAAAAGTCATTGACACTCTCTTCTATCAAACTGCTGATTGCAGGGGGCGCTGCGATCGAGTTTGCAGCCTCTAACTGCAGAGGGCAGGCTGTACCCCGGAGCGAAAGCAACTTGCAGACACTTGGCTCTCGGTTTGACTTGAAATTAGATATTCCTGTAAGATATGCTGATCTTATGCTAATCATTTTTCTTTTGCGATATCATTTTTTTTTAATTTCACAAAACTCGTAAACACGGTGCGATGATCTGGGACTATCTGAAATTGAGCTTACAAGTTTGTCTTCGCTGTATCCTGAAGGCTTTCAACGGTGACCCAATAGGCGCGTAAAATTTACGAACCAATAAAAATTGGTTACTACATAACGTTTCTCTTTCTATGCAAATTCTACGTCGTCTTCCTCAATAAAGGCGTGCATTTTTCCCATTCAACTTTTCCTTTTTCCAACTTAACTACTGTATTAATTTTTCTTCCTCTTTATTTATTATTATTTTTTTTTTTTACATAACTCGAAATGTTGTTACGTAATTTCAAAGTCCAATAAGTAACAAAAAAAGGGAGTCGACTGCTTTTGGTATTTTTTCCGCGTTTTACTCCCGGGAAACCTCTTCGTTACATTATTCAACGGCTAATTTTCGTGTCATTACGGCTGATTGGAGAAAAATTGCCGATCAATTTTCTTTATAACAGTATAGAGCGCAACGTAACTGCATTGTCCGTACCAATAACCCGGCTCGAAACGCTATGATAATCGCGATTGAAATGCGTTAGTCCGTTTCCCGCAAATTATCTCGCGGAATCGCCCGAACCGCCAACAAACACGATCGTGCTTACCAGGTTAGATCGTAAAACTTGTTTCATGTGTTTTCAGTTTCGACGTTAGAGAGAAGGGAGAGAAAGAGAGAGAGAAAAAAAAAAGGAGCACCGCGCGCGCTCACATTATAATTTTGCGAGATAAATTTTCGTCTCGACTGGCGCGCGTTTCTTCTGGAGAGAAATAATTTCTGAAAGTCTGCACGACTTTGATTGTCAATGAATTCATTAAATTTACCATTCATTATCGCGCAGAGTCACGTTCCTCTCAAGAGAGTGTGAGAGAAAAGGTTATTTGCAAAAGAAAAATCCGCGAGGTTTTGTATCTTGATGATATCCTCATGTTTTTAACGTTAATGGAATATTGTTTTATGCCTTGAAAAAAAAAATGTCGGGGTTTAGAGCGACTGGTACCGAGATTCGTGTCATCATGGTTCCATTGTTGGAACGCCTTGATCCAACATGCATACAATGCGATTGTCATGTAACGAGAGCTCGGCTTTTCCAAACACTTGAACCGCAGAACAAGCATGATTACACACTTGCATTGATGTCTAAAGTGAACAAATCATAGCCACAACGAATTGCTTTTATGGTTCGGAAAAAAAAAAATTTCCTTTTTCCTACCTCTATTATGCATTTCAACAATCTTTACTTCGTATACAATGTCTGTCGTATTCAATTATTACTTTTTATTTTCAAAGTAAAATATAACAAGTCAAGAATATATTTTCATGCGAAATTTTCACGTCAAAGATGTGCATTTCGCATTTATGGTAAACTTGAAACTTTGATGTAAACTTGAAAGAAAGAAAAAAAGGGAAGAAAGAAGTGAATGATAAAAAATGTTTGTAAATGTTTATGGGTTTTGAATCGAGCATATTTATTGTGCCATTTGGATTGAGTTTTGTCGGGGGTTTTAAAATGTTGGAGTGTCCGAAATAAGAATCCATTTGAAAATGTAATCTCGACGATAAATATTAGGCTAGCACAACGTATCTGATTTATCTGTACGGCAATTTCCGTGATACGAAAAATGTATACAACGAGAGTGAGAGAGAAAGAGATGGGGGGAAGGGGGTTATAAAATTTAATATACTTCATGATATATCGGTGATAGATCGTACACCAAGAGAGAGAAAAGAAGAAACACGCACGTGCAAAAATATCCAACATTTATACGAACATCAAAATAACGGAACAACGAGTTTTCTCTATGGAGCCGAGATATAGTAGCGACGTGTTCCATCTCTCTTGCGCCGATAAATAATGTACGACTGATGAGGGATAGAGCGCTACTGTGAATCATCAAAAATGAACGAGACGTTAGATTACAATATCCGAATGAAAATTTGCCTTTGTTATTGAATCGCAAGATCATTAAATTATTATTGGCACAGACTTTGGGCCGGATACAAGTTTCGGGATGGTTTATTTAACCGTCGCAAGTTATCTATCCCGCTAATTTTCTAACAACCAAGATAATAGAGTCTATTAGCAAATCAACGTTTCTCTTACGCGGGGAACATTTTTTGGAGACTTGTTTATATAGAAACGAAAATTTTTATCAGGAGGCTGTATTAAAAAAAAACTTGTAACAAAAAAGGTTTTTATAATGCGCTTCTTCTCAAGGCTCGGAGTAAAAGTTAATAATAATGAAGATTATTTTTGTACGGCTAACAAGCTTGCGAGCGAGTGAAAGCATATTTATTATGCTATACAAAATCGATTTTTATACTCCTTGTACGAAAAAAAAAGTTGAAGAAAAAAATTTATGTATTTTTATGTGCGTGTCGCGATGGCGACCTTGAAACATGATTCTATACTTAGTTTGGAAGAGAAAAATAGCTGCGACAATAAATGCTTTGTTCGGTAATAAAAATTTATCGATCGGGGGTGTCAGTTCGAAACTTTTAAACCCGGGGAAAAAAAAGAAAGTTTCGACGAGGGGTATATGAAAAAGGGGTTTGTTCGCGTAAGTGAAAACAAGTCGCGACAATGGGAATCTGAAAAAAAAAATGTTCAATTGCGAACATTTTTTTCTTTCTTTACTTTCCCCATCATTTGCATACTAATAAAGCGCTCAGCGTTCCCTCAGCCGTGGCGTCTAAAAAAGAGCGCCTATGAAGATGCCGTTCGAGCGCGTAACAACTTTCGCATTAAAATCCATTTTCAAACTCATTTCGTTGAACCCCGATTACGACTCGCTGTTAAATAATTTGCACCAAATCCTCGCTCGCTTCCGACAGTAACTTCATTTTTGCCCAGGCCAAAGGGTTAGGGACGAACACGTAACGAGTACCTCCGAGGCACCTACAAATCAAACCAAAATCTTATCTGTAAAAAGAAACGAAAAAGAAAAAAAGAAATTCTGTGAAACTAACAATTGCAATCTACTGAACCGTTTAGTGAACTATTTTTTATAGTGGAAAACAATTTTTATATATGAAATTTTGTTTCAAGTTCAGTTGGACTTTCTTTTATTTTCTCTCTTAAAATTTTAATTTGTCGAAGGAAAACGTGTTTGAAAACCAAAACATCCCAATCAGATGTTGCTCCCTTCGTAATAAATCTTGTACCGAAAAAAAAAAAGAAGGAACGGATAGAACAAAGACAATCAAGGCGGAAAGAGGTGCGATAGATCGATAATTCGAAACATCGATGTTTGCTCGAAAGTGCCCATCCCTAATGCACAGTAGCCGTGCAATAGAGAGCAGCGACTTCCCTGTTCAGGTGTGGGGACGAGAGAGAGGGGGAGGTCGATCGCATGAAAAGTGGAGGGGGGGCCGAACACGCATGTGTGCCGACACTGACGGGATACGTGCAGAGCCGAACAGAGCCGAACACGTATACACGCCGAGACAAAGACGGACGACCGGCGCGCATGCGCTGAACGAGGACGCCAAAACCTCATCTGTGGAATATTCCGCTGAACTCTGCCGGGCGGGGTATACCTACGGGCCGGGGGGCAGAGAGCGGCCGGGGTTTCGCGGACACAAAAAACACCCACACACAGAGCCGGGCGCACACGCAGAGGAGCCAGAATGAAAAATTTTCATTTTTCGCGCGCTCCTAAAGAGGGATTCTGCTTAATTTGTCTAACGGGTGTCCTAGAAGCGCTGCCCGGGGGTAAGTGCTCGCAATTTGATTCAGGGTTCAGGGACGCAATCCAGGGTAGGAACAAGCGCGGAGCGAGTTTTGCATCCGCGGCAAATTGGAAGGGGATTTTGGGATTTGGAGAGATGGTCATACACTCTTCGAATAACCCGCTTCGATTAAGCAAAATATTCTTGGCAACGGACCAATTATTTTCTTGAATAATAGCCAGGAATACAACTCTTTGATCCAAGACATTTTTTTGTTTGGATGCAAAAAGAGCATTGAATTGCAAAAGTTTCTTGTTTCAGATTTTCTTTTTAGTTCAAGATTTTGTATGTGTAGATGTAATGATTTTTTAAAAGGTTCATCTTATTTTTAACTTTTTTTATTTTTAGCTTTTTTATTTTTAGGATTTGTTCAATCAGACGTATAAAACGCTAAAAATTACTCGATACAAAAGTTCAGATCTAAAAAGAAATGGCTGTTTTTTTGTCGTAATTAATCAAACTGGTTGACGAACTATATCTATATATGTTTTCCGATTGATCGTGCGCGAATCATTTCATCCGATCGGAGAAAAAGTGTTCATCTTTCACTGTTATTTTTTTCCCTGCGCTAATCATCGTTTCAATCAGCGCTCTTTGATATACATATATTTAAAAACAAAATCAGCAGTACGAGTGTAATTACAAAATTTCAATTACACACGCTGGTGATTGGTTCGCGTGATTCAGCACGTTCATTTTTCATCTCATTGTGCCCAATACTAAGTAAAAACAGCGTTGCCAGCTTGAGCAATTGATCGCCTATGGGCCGATTCTTTAAACTTCTCTCTGCTCTCGCTGCAAATTCAATGCTCAGCTGATAGCAACAAATCGTCTCATTCTATAAAGTGCAAGAGATTGAAATTCGACTTCCCATGACTGAACTTGTATCTTTCATGCATGAGGATACAATTTTTTAATGTTTAAACTTTGTTCAAACAAACAAGTAAATTTGAAAATTAATAACCATGATAAATATATATATTTTTGAAATTTTTTTTTTATTGACAAACTTTTTTTAGTTTTATTTCATTACCCAATGATATTTTTGGTAATTCTCCAAACTTGACACGCCTATTTGAGCTTTTTTTACACCATGAGGAGTGACTGAAGAAAGAAAGAAAAAAAAAGTATTGTGCTATTACAAAATGGAAATATGAGAGTTTGTTACGCGTTATCCCCCTTTTTGAAGTAGTTTAGATGGTATGCAAATGAAGCTTCGAGTTCTCTCATTGAATTGATTCTAAAAAATTGACCCGCATTCGCTGCAGAGCTGGGCGTTGAAAACTAATACCGGGACCAATCTCGAATGATCATTTGCATCGGCGTTGAATCCGACCCTGACCGGTGTGTTTGCGATGGGAAGGAGCGTAACGAGTTGAGTTTTTGTCTCTCGTAGGCAATTTTTTACGCGACCGACTTGGTCTCGGAATTAATCAATTGGCTACTAAATTTCACTTATAATTTGATGCCGCGAGGCTTCTCTTCCTTATCTGTGCAATCCGTATTCTACTTTTCTCTTTGTTGGGATAACGCTAGAGAAAACAAGATTATTACACGGCCCGCGAGATTTATCGTCACGAGCACATTTGTTCGATAATTTATATCTCGGCGATTATATTTTGCAAATCAAACGGCTGACAGTTGTTGCCGAGTAATTGTTGCTTCCTCTTCGGTCTTCGTCTCGCTCGCTTGTCATTCCTTTTCTTTTTTTTTCTCCTCCTCCTTTTTTTCGACTTTGCTCGGATGGTGTTTTCTCAGATGAAAACACTGATTATATTGTTGTATGAGCATGCAGGACACGTGAGATTATATGCATAACAATTTCACCGCAGGCTTTTTTATTTTCAATGATAAGCATCGAGTAAATTACAACGTCCATATAATTGTTCACCCACCGTCACACTCATCGTTTCCACCATTACATTTTCAACATCGCACGCTCTTTTGCATCACAATATTTTATAACCCATCATTTTCACTAATTTCATATATAGTTCAAAGGCTGCATCTCGCATTTTTTATCTAAAATCAATTTTCAACCTTTGTTCCATTTTTTTCTTCCCTTTTGGGGCGAGGCTTCAGCCTAGAGACGTATCTTGCCCGGAGGCACTGTAAATTAAAAAACTATAAAAAATAAAAGCGTTTAAAAATAGGCAAATATTTTTGAACACGTAATATTCCTGATATTTCAGTATAAAGGAATATGTGGATCAACCGTTTTAAACCTAATTCAAAGTTATAAAGTCTCTACAAAGTTGAATTATAGTTAAGAAATTGCCAAGTTTCTAATTTATTATAAAATTTTTAATGAATGAAAATTTTTTAATGAAAATCAAATTTATAAATAAATTAAGAAAATACAAGTTGCTTTTGTTGAATTGAAAACAACAATATGTTTTGTAACGAAATCCAAAGGTCGCGTACTTAGAGACACTTTGCACTTGTTTTGTAGAACCACATTTTGTTAACGCTTTTATATTAACTAAAATTAAAAATGTTAATTAAGAGAATCCTACTATCTGGGAAACAACACTTGAACTTTGTCGTCTGTATATTTATTTAAAACATTATCTTAATTAAAAAATTGCATCTGGGCATTAGATTGTTCCCGTACTTCAAAAAATTTCCATTTTTACTTCCGTTTTATTTATAAAATGATTTATTTAATATTTCAAATGTTCTGCAAACATTATTTTAAATTTTCTTCTCTCTTGTTACCCTCAAAATAAATAAAAATCCGCATGTATTGATACCGTGTGACTTTTTTGACTTTTCTAATAAAAATGAAAATTTAAAAATAAAAGAAATTACATCTTGAACATCAAAATGTGCAGTGTTTTATTGGGAGTTGTGTTTTTTTTTATTGGAGACGGGAGGGATAGAAAATGTGTTAGCAGTGTGAAAAATCTAAATATAGCCGATGGACAAGTATCGGTTATTATGTACAACGATCGCGACAATCAGATGATCGAGTGCATTAAGGAAAGTGCTCTGATGCCGAGCGACACGCGTCATTTCGCGCCACTCGTCGATTTATTTTGACGTGCGCCGAGTAATTGTGCGTTCATTGAATGATTAGGATGAACTCAAATCGCTCTCGAGAGGGTTATCTCTCCGCTATGTAATTGCCAGGCCGATTTTTCTCCATCAGTGCTTACGCAAAGATCCTCTCCGTTATCCACGTTCGATTTCTAATTGCATTACCGCGAAGTTTCGCGGTCTCCCAAAAAAAAAAAAAAAAGAAATAAAAATTTAAATAAATAATTACAATAACAAGAGAGCGCGGCCGACATAAATAACAATTACTTTCGGATGTTTCGACGTGTACGAAAATAAATGATCCTTATTCATGACCTGTTATGCGCTGTAACTGTTTGCGTATGTACTTATTCATATTCTTAATGGATTTGCCTTGGGGTGTGTTTACCCACACCAGCGCCTTGCAATCCTTTCTTCTGGTTGCTCCCCACCTCGCGCTACGTATACGTATAACGCAAATCAAACAAATCAAAAGTAGCGAAGCCACTCGACCTGCACTCGCACATACACAACCAGTGCTCTAAACGTGATTCGCTCACTTATTTTGCACGTGCAATGAACATAAATTAACATGAGTACGTATATATATTTAAATATATATATTTCAGCAACACGTATCTTGGGATTTGTGTACGTATATTTGCTTTGCAAAAAAAAAAGAAGGGGGCAACAAATAATCGTGATAGAAAAAAAAATGACGGGAAAAAAAGAGCGACATCGCGCCGGTCTCCTTAATTCATGATATTTTATTAGCGCAATCGAGAGAGATTTTTCGACGGGCCGCGTTGCACACACTTGCATCAATCATCCAATCGCAGGCAATTATCCCGCACAATAACCACGGTTTCATCTCTTGCACCAGTTTGAAAAACAACCTTAATCGACTTTAATGCGGCTCTGGCTCGGTTCATTTTTTTAACCTCGCTAAAAAAGTGCCTGTAGGTGGCGCTGCTGGGGTCCCCTTAATTCTTCTTCATTGGCTATACTTTATTATTTTGTTTGTCTAGGTGGCACTGCAGGGACTTGAAAAATTGATTGGGCTACAAGTTGCTTTTAAGAAAAGAAAAAAAAGAGAGAGAGAGAGAGAAATTTGAAAGATTTTTCAGTTTTATTTTCATTTGGAGTAGATTAAAGTCTCACTTGAAAAAAAAAAACTTTTTCTCATATAGCAACTTTGTTATTTTTGTTATTCGAAAAAAAAGTCGAATTGAAATTAATTGATTTCTTTTAAAATTTTATTTTCAGTTGATGAAAATAGCCCGTTCTGATTGGACGTTAAATTGAGCTCGAATCTCAGTTAGATTCAATGGATAATGGTGGAACAAGTATGTGCTCGGGTTCTCGTCTAATAAACGAGGACCTGAAATTCGGAAGTGACGTTGGCGCAAACACGCGAGGAATTGGCATTCGGCGTTAATTCCGTCGAGCCGAAATTATCTCAACTGGTGTCGCGCGCGGTGGAGGCGCGGCGCATATCCTTTCGGTATAATTGCGCCGAGCACACAATGACCCTTTGTAGATTTTTGTATACGAAAGACGGCGCAAAGCGAGGGAGCCTCCCAAGTGAGACGCTTGATACACGTAAAAGCCTTTTTGCACCTCGCTTTTTTCGATAACTCGCGCTTTTATCTCTTTCCGAATTTCTGCTGCTAAAAATTTGAGCCAACATGAGATGCCCAAGTACTCGAATTACAACCTCGAGATTTTTTTTTTTTTTTAATCAAAGTCGTGCGTTTGAGAAAGTCGCCTCTTTGAACACGTTCCTCGTCATCAATCAGTCCATTTTTTTTTAATTAAGAGCCGCCATTTTCAAGACTATGTTATAAATAGACAAGAAATAAGAAAGGAAATCGATTTGCGTAAAGGTAAGAGTTTTCTTTAGCGAAGTGTCTGAAAGAGAATTAATGAAGTAGTTTCTCGAGGGGTAAAGTTGAGTTCACGCGATCAAATAACTGCAGTGCTTGCATCGTTTCAAATGATCCATTTCAGTGATGAAAAATTAGCTGCGAGACGTGGTTACAATGTAAGACAAAATGGCGACGGTCTCCGCTCTTTGACGAAAAAGTTTTTAACCGAGTTGCGATGGATTACCATACAAATGGATGGCGAAATTACGTTGTTTGATTGTGTCGCATGTAAATTAACAAGGTGTACGTTTAAGAGATAAAACGTATCGTATAATCCAGTCTGATAAAAAAAGAAAAATAAAGATAAAAAAAAGGTTTTTTTCCTCTCGACTGATTATTGTATTTTTTTTTTTGAGGATCGATGATATCTGCCAACTCGAACCGGGCAGTTCTTATGGAGTCATCCAGAAGTGTCATCCAAAAGTCGTGTCTGGTTTTTGTCCAGAGGATTCTTCTTAAGGCGAAACAAAAATGCGCACGGCAGCTGCCAAGTGGAAACGTTGTAATAATTTGGCCAGTGGACCAGTTTGACTTGCTACGAACGGATTGTACCATCAATCACATTTTATTTTCCGTCGAACGCTCGTCCCTCTCCGTCCCTTAGCTGGGAGACTAAGAAAAGCACAATCGAGGGAGGGAGCGAGAAAGAAAGAAAGAGAGAAAGAGAGGAGAAAGAGATACGTCACGAGCAGCACGAAAAGGACCTAAGTTGTGTTCAATTTCCAACCAGAATCATGGCTCGGCATTAGCATATAAAGGTACAGGTTTAAACTCTGCACTTTTTTCTTCTAAATATATTGCCACTGGTGTCGACTTTTTTTTAACTGATACCAGTGAAGAAACTGGCAATGAGACTTTAAAATTACACAGATGTAAAAAATGAGATGATGAAAAAAAATTCAGATCCCTGGTTTTCGAACAACGAGCAAAAGTTGCAAAAGTGTGTATAACGTCCTGGCATTGTTCATTGAGAGAGAAGAGGATGAAAAAAAACATGGCCGAACACGTGATGAATTTAGTTCATTCATTGGACAGCGCCATTGTGATGTAAATCAAAGTGTCACCACGCTGGTAGTATCATAGCGCAGTGCGGCACTCTCTTTTGGCCGGATCCCCGTCTTAATGACGGTCAGATGAGCGTTTTTCAGCTGCGCAAGACGTCCGCGACGATTTCCCTTTTCGCATCGGATTTACATCATAATAACAGGCGAAACGTGATCGGGCATTTGCATCGTCGTCGTAAATCAGCGAGATCGTCCGAAAAACAGAGCCCGGCGTCGTAAACAAGCAGCCCCCGATACGTTCGTAATTTCGTTCATATTTCTCCGGCCGCAAACTTGCCAAACTTTTTCGTCCCGGATTTTATTCTCTTCTTTTTTTCATCTGTTATTTATTTTTTGTTTCGTTCTTTATTGTTCGCAAACCTCACATTTGTATTTACTTTTGGGCGAAATCTCGTCGTCAAATCTCATCATCCCAGTCTCGATCTAAATTAGCCATCTTTCTATCCTCATTTTCGGACTTTCATATCCGCGAGTTCGTCAGCTTTTTATTTCTCCCGGCCCCGACAATCGTCTTAACGAATCCCCCGAAAGCCTCAATAACGTAAATCACCTCGCACTACCGAAAACTAGCAACGCCCGTAAACAACATTCGCGCGATTGCTCCAGAGATACGTATATAATAATTCCGTCCACCTTCTTTTTTTTTTTTGTTTCAGTCGCGGCGCGGTGTGTACTTTAAAATTGCGTTTCACCAGTTCGCGTAGTTACCGTTACCGGCGACATAACGGAGAAGCCGTAAATAAAAGTCCGTCACTTTTTCTCTCCCCGGTCTGATCTCGGCGGTTCTATGCGCGTTTGGCTTTTTTCAAAAATTATGACGGCAAAATATTGTTTGATATTGTCAAGTGCACGGCCGACGCGAGAGAGCCAGCCGCACATATGCCCCAATGACCAGACCATGACTTCTATTAAATTAGAGTCGCTTGAATAGACGCGATTCTTAGAAACATCCTTCCTGTTCTTCTTCCATATTTCTTTCTTTCGATCTAGCATTATTAGACGGGTTGTTATTGGTATCATCTGTTCCATCCCTTTTGAATAGAACCGAAAAAAGAAACAAAAAAAGAACCGATGATCGAATAGGAAAACAGCGGACGCCGCGCCCGAAAGGGATATTTATTATGGGGGAATGAAAAATGGTTACATGCAATTAGCAGATAATGACCGCTCGACGAAAAATCGCCTACCGAAAAGGCAAAGGCTGGAATTAAAATTTCGCGTTTTGTTCGTTCATCTGAAAGGGTAAGCTTATGTAACGCGAGTGCTTAATGGTTAGCCGCGATATTAATTGCATATTATCATAACAATAACGTGCATTCTTTTCAGGGCACTTTTATTGTTCCGGCAACGAATGGCGCAGTCGCCTCTCCGTTGTCACCGCACGAGATTACATAGAATTGAACATTTCAACCGGTGCAATGAAAATTACTAGCATTTTTTTAATCTTTATTTTCACTGCCAGTCGACGGACAATTTTCAAGCCTCCTTAGATACTTTTTCCCTATACCCATGTAGAAATTTACGTCTGGTCCAACGTTGGGCCAACGTTGTGAAAGTTGAGTCAACTTTGGCTGCCAATCCAGAGATAGTAAATCTCTAAGATGAAACGCCCGCCCATCATCGCCAGCCAACGTTGGCTCAACTCTTTTTGCCAGAGTTAAACCAATATTGTTCAAATTATTTAAAAAATTGAATTATTTTATTTATATTGACAATTTTTTACGTAATTATTTTTATGATTTATAGTTAGTGCTAGAAATGATAAAAGTTCGATGAACTTAAGGTTGTTGTCGGTGCTGAGGTGGGATTCGAACGCTCGTCCTTCGGATCTGTGGTCTGCCACTCAGTCCAGTGCTCCATCGGCTGTCTTTATACATGTTGTGTAAATATGCTACTTATCCAGAAGATTTAATTGTTCCAACATTGGCCCAACGTTGGCAACCGATGTTCCAAGCCAATGTTGGATAAACATTGGATGTCACCATTTTATAAATGATGTATGCCAAAGTTTGTTATCAGATTTTTTTGCATTTCTGGTAATTCAATTTGATAAACATTTGACAACATTGGCTGCCAACATTGGCCCAATGTAGAATTGGTTGTTCATTTTGCGTATCGCTGGCAATTTCTACATGGGATGTTATTTTGACGTCCTAGTGGACAAACTTGACTCGAGGCTAACCACAATTTTCCTATTGTCCCGATATAGCCGACGGTCTAACAATGTTGTGTGTTTTTTCTGCAACTCCTTCCTCGTACGTGTTCCACTATGTAGGCGATTTTACAGGATCCATTATAGCGTGTTATAATTACTTTTGAGTGTATACCCCTTTGATATACATGAACATTACACGATCCCACGACCGGTTGTACGGTTACGTTTAATCGTTATTCCTAAATAAGAACAACGTTATAGCTCTCGGTATGAATAATTTACTTAGTTTCTATGATTAACTAAATTGTGTGTGGTTATATACTATTGCAACTTTATAATGAGCGCTCAAGTTTAAGTCGGCATCATTGTTAGCTATCGCATTAAATTAACAGGCTCGTAAACTTTCGTTGCTTCTCAAGTAAATTATTGATTGTGATCTTCGCAATTTGAAACTGTTGTGTTTCAAATTGCAAAGTCCAACAGTCGGGAAGGAAGAAACAAAAATTGTGATGTGACATGAAGAATAATTGCTTTTTGAAACAGTCTACAAGTATTGCGACGGAAAATTTCATGATAAAATATGTTTTTATGCAATTGGATTTTCTTCAGTGAAATATCAACTTGACTTGAAATGTTTGAATTAAAAAAAAAAATTTTAATAGAAAAAAAGATCAAAATTAAAAGAGAAGAGAGAAAAAATTGGAATAATTTTCTTAAGTGAATTTAATTTGAAAATTAACTTTCAACGAGGATAAAGTAATTTTCTCACTAAATTTTGTAAAATATTTTAATATAAAATAGAATTTTTTCTATTGAATTTTCAACTTGATTTGAAAATGTTGAAGTTGAAGCTAAGTTAATAAAGTGAAAAGTGAAAAAAAAGAAAGTATAAAAATTTATTTTTGACAGAAATAAATTTCATAAAACATCTGCATACAAAGTTGCAGAGGGAAAAAAAATATGCCGAGAATTTTTTCGAGTTAATTTGGCAATTAACTTTTAACGAAGACGAAGTAATTTTTTCCGCAGAAAAGGAACAAAGGGACCAGGAGAAAAGGGAGAACGCGACATTGTGGGCAAATGATTTTCGTGATAAACGACAACTCGTGTACTGAGTCCATGATTATCTGTCATTACTTAGCATCAATCATACATGGTTGATAATTCTGCCAATGATGATGATCAGCGGCTGTAATCGAACGACACTGTCCTTCTCCCGGGTACATCTGTCTGCGTCACGCTCTTCACACACATGTTTGTCGCACCCTTCTTTGTTCTCTCCCCCGTCGATTCACATGCGTATATTTCAAGAGGCAACGATTCCCTTGCCAGCACACTCCATCCTCGTTTCCCTTAACCTTTTTTGTCCCCTCTTCTCTCTCTGTCTCGCTTTGGTGCCCTTTGTCTCTGATGCACAGCGTGGTCTAATGCTATAACTCGCGTCGATCGATCATTGTTCGCGGACATTTCTAAACACCGTTATAAAACTCGGACGAGGGCAAAAAAACAACACCAGATGCTCCTTTGTTTTAGGGCCCCGTTTGATGCCTATCGTGATTATTTTCACGACTCGTGTGTTGTGAGCGCGATTGCTACAAAATGCAGATAAATTGACGCTTAAGTGATATTAAGTTATCTGAATTGGTGGTGCACATGAGGGGGACTCCAACCAATTTGTTGCAAACGAATATAATCTTGGCCTTCTCTGCGACGCCCGTCTTCATTTCCCACCGCCTCTCATCCACGGTTTCTCGCCGTTTTCATTTCTTCGGCTGATTTTCGTGCAATATTTCACGGGATTATTTTTATCGTTGAAATTGATTGTGGGTATCAAGTTGCTTGGCTTTTATAATCTACACATTAGAACAGGCCAGAGGAGGAGGATCGGAGAAATTGAGGGAACGTGACAACCTGCTTTTTTCTTTCTTTCTTTCTTTTTTTTTTTTTTTGTTTTTTCACCTCCACGATGAATTGTCAATTTGAAACAGCGTTTCGCCAGAGTTTGCTAGTGATATTGGATATAGTTCGTTATGGTTCGCTGCTGATAGCTGAGTTTAGCACGGTGATTGATGGAACAAAAAAAGATTGATGCCCCTACATCATCCTAGGCGATTATCTCATTGTCTTTCGGAGAGAAATGGATGTTTCTATTTAATTCGCCTTCATTTTCCGGCCTGTCCATTGAAACACGGATTTTAGCTTAGAATATACCCATCTGGCTCGAGGACAATGAAAGTCTGCTGGTAATTTGTTTCGCACTTTTGGACTTGGAAAGGAAGAGGGAAAAAAATAAATAACGTCTGAAAGATGTTTGGAAGCTTGATAAGAGGAGGTTTCAGATGGGTTTCTGAAAGTTCGCTTCCCTCTCGTGCGCTGCGGATAATGGTGCAGTTTAGGTGTAGAACATTAAATGCGTTTAACGATGGCCCAGTTTCTTTGTTTTGTGTGAAGAGAAACTGCCGACCTTGGATTACGCGCTCGGGCCCCTATCTACGCTTTCCATGCAGCCCTTATCCGATTAGAAATTAGTTTCTGCCTGTGTATATAATAATGAACTTCATCTCGACGACATTAGTCGTGATATATTTGAACTCACGTTAGAGAATTAGCGATAGAGACTCTCTGTCTCTCGCCCCGAGCGTCCTTTTGCTATCTAACTCCTGGGCTAAATTGCTTTGAAAATTAGCGCATTTTCGAGTACCATACATATACACTTGAAGGCAAATTGTCGTTTCAAATCCGCTAGTCTCTGGATTTGCTAGTTCTCTCTCTTTTTTTTCGTTTGGGCGAATTGGCTCGTCGATATCGCACGATATTGGACTCTCTCAAAAATATGCTGAATCTCATTTGCGATCCCATCTGCGAGAGCATTTTCGACCCTTCATTTGAGCACCACCGAGATCTCATTTCGCGATTCCGAAATCCCAGCGCGACGTTGCGAAAATTTCATCAGGCTGATTTGCTAACAGGAAGAGGAGGACGGGGCTTTATTTTTTTTATTTCCCCATTGCAAAATTGTCGGTTTCAGTTTTGTCGCACGGATCTTGAAAAATGTCCAAAATCAAGAGATAGAGTTTATAAAAGTTCAACAGAGCATGAAAATATACTTTTCCATTTATCCCACTTAAGAAAAAGACAAACAAAAATTGATAGAGAGAGACTAGAGATGAAATCAACTTGGTCCCGGAAATTTGGCAGACTGGCGTTTTTCCCCAGCAAAACAAGGTTTGCCAACGGAAATGAACGAATCAGATTAATGCTAAACGAAAATGTAAGCTGGCTTAAAGGCGAAATGGACGAACACAAAATAAGAGAGTATGAAATATTTGCGTGTTTTTGTTGCCAGGGCACCGGCAGGGGATTTTCGTTTTGTCCGCGCGCGCAAGTGTGCCACAATGCTTCAACATATGCGCACTTTATGACTTTCGTCCCACGCACTTTTTTTTCATCCCTTTGCAAAAAGCATGAACTGAAAAACAAAAAAAATTATTATTTATATACTCCATGCGATGTATGGTTTTGTTTTATGACGCGGACCAATTATGTACTTTCAGATATTTACGAAGGCGAGACATACATTTTGGTTTCATCCCGGAGGCGGGCAAGAAATTTTTGATATTTTTTTTGTTCCCCTCTGGCATCGACTTTTGTATTATTTGTTTGAATCTGCTTGGACTCCTTTGTTCGAATCGAATAAAATATTTCGCGCTTTAAATTGTCAAATTTACGATCAAATTTATTTATAAAAGTCGCGCCACGATTTTGTGCGCGAGCGAACAATTTATTTACACATTATGTATTGCTTGAAAATCGTGAGATCTTATATTCATCGCGGCGCTGATGGATTTATTTATATTGTAATAAAGTTATTTTGACCCGGATAACTTTTCGGATTGTTGATTTGCTGCTGATCGTAGTGCGATAAACTGAACGACCGGTGGCAATTTTGTTTAAATTTCTTGATTGATGGCTCTTCGAAATTAGATTTTCGGTAAACATTTTCGCCGCGTGGATTTGCATTTTTATTTCATTTTACCTCCACAAAATTTCATTACAAAATGCAATAAACCGGCGAAATCGATTTTCTTTTATTTTTGCTTTTTATTTTTTGTTCGACTGTTCATTTTTCATATTTTGTTTTCGCTTGTTTCAACATAATTATTGTTATACATTTGTTCCACTTTTTTAAGCAAATTAAAAGTGAAAGAAATAAAATTGTTGTGAACTGAATAAGCCATGGCTGAACTGCAGTTTTTAAATTGTCCCGATAAATTAATTATGAGAAGGAATAAGCGGAATGGTATAATAACCCAAATTTGGGTCAGCATTTATAACCATCCCCACTCCGCGGCGACCGACGGAACGATACGGAAAACCGTTTCATTTGTCACTCGCGCGACAATGCCCATTGTTTTTGTTTGTTTCGTAAATTCAGCCAATTGATACGTACGATTTAGCACATAATGGTATTGCGTGAACGCCGGCAGCGTGCATCGACGTTACGTAGCGCGCGCGACTATATTTATATCCCGCGGCGATTTTGCTCGCAACCTTTCGCAGCGATAACCCGCGATGTCCGGTGTAGTTGAGATAGCCGTTGGCAGAAAACCTGGAAATGAGTTCGTCAACCTCGTCAATTTTCCGAAAAATCGAATAAACGATCTTCGTTCCATTTTTTAAATTATATTTTAATATTTTATTATCTTCGAACTTTTGGTTGAAACGAATTTATATAAAAACAATTTTAAACAATCATAGATGTCCATTTTTCAACGTTATTTTTACTTGATCATTTTTTAGTAAAAATTGTAAAAGAACTTCAAAATGTGTAGATTTTTTTTTCAAACATGTGAATTGGAATTTGAATGGGGGAGAAACTGATTTCCGGATTCATCCTGGATGTTTTTTGATTTTTTCAGACAAGATCCCTTTAATTTATTATTTCCCTCGGTTTTTTTTTGGTGCTTTCTTACAGTGCGCTCCTTAGGTATTGCATGGTGTCCTTACAAAACTCCCTTTATTAAAGTCACCGCTCCTGAGGACAATAGTTTTCCGTATCGTGCACAAGGTTTCATCTTGGGGATGCACGTTTTTCTTTTGATCATGCAAGATATTAGAAACGAGGGTCCGACTAACAAGGGGATACCGATCGTTTTCATTTTCAACCGGTTAATTAAGGCTTGTAAACGTTAGACAGTCCGTGCAAAAAATAAAATAAATGAAAAACAAACAAAATCATAAAATTGAAAAGGAAAGAAAATAACAACAAACTCGAGGGCAAAGTGCAAAGTTCAAACATTTTGTTTTTGTTTGATTCGCGTTCCGATATATTTTTATGAAAAACATGTACCTTCATTCAATTTAGATTCAAGTTAAGAACGTGAGATAAGATAATTGTGCAAACTCAATTGACAATTCTAAAATCTTTATCGTCGCGAAAATACACTCGCGAACATTCTAAATGAGGAATAATTTTTCAATCAACTTTTTCCTCTTCAAGCCCCCCCCCCCCCCCCCCCCCCCCCCCCCCCCAACCTCAACTCTCACTTTTTTCTAAACGCTCACACAAGACGCTAAAGTACATTTTTATATTTTCAGATAAACGTGGAGAAACAGCTTGGAAGTAATTTGGATTTACGTACTCCCGCCATCAAGGTAGTTTATTTTATACTTTTTAATAAGCGAAATTTTTTTCATTAAAGGCGCGCGCTCTCGAAAAACTTTGCTTTTTATTTGAGCGAAGATTAATAAGTCATTTCTGATCATCTCTTAACTCCACAAACGTGACCTGTAAAAAAGACATAACTTTTTTTAAGTCTCTTTACTTTCGTATTTTATTCGTATTTTATTTGTATTTTTTTTTGCTAGTAATCCGTTTCTGGAAAATCAAAATCGCATATTCATGAACTCTCAAGTGCAATCCCATTAAATGTTTGAACACAATTCAACGCTTCCGAAAAACCTTGGTTAATCCCATTCCAAATTCAGCCATCTGCTCTTGACGCAGAGTAAACAGGCCAGTTTTTCTACATAATGACGTATCATTTTCCGACAAAAAAATGGTCCTACTGTGCACACGCGTGACGTTTTGCTGACGTCGAACACCTGGAAGAAAAAAAACGGTTTGAAAAGTTTTCCGGGAAAGTTGTTTGTGAGGGGAAACGGAAGAAGTGAATAACAAACTAGAAAAACATCACATTGAAGAAAAATAATTTTAAAGAAAATGATGGATCGATATTTCATTGAAGAGATATATTTGAAAAAAAAATATAAGAGGAATAAACATTGTTTATTTCATATTTCTTTTCGATAAAGTAAATTTGTATTGAAATAAGAGAGGATTGGAAATTTCCGCAATAATATGAGAATCGCGTCTTTAGATTTTCATCGTCGTGGGTTTTTTTTTCTTTCTTTGGCAAAGTGTATAGTCTCACGTGGAGAGCGAGTTAAAAGGGTCCTTGATAGGCGGTTCATCGGCATACGATACAAGTCGCGAATGTGATTGTACCAGCGAACGTGAGATACGTCAATAATGTTACGACTATGGAGGGTCTCTCCTAGGCATTGGTCTTTATTACGCCCACGTACATTCGACATTCACGATCATTATGAATTTCAAAGCAGCTCTCCAATGAGCACCGATCACATTTTCGTTGATTTACAACTCTACACGACATCAAAAAAACAGCCCAATTTCTTTTTCTTTTCTTTTCAATAGTCATCTTGTGTCAAGGATAAATCTCACGTTTCAAGCACACCATTTTTTATACCATGTTTTGGACGTCTCTTTTAAAATGTGAAACTTTTTCAGGACCAATCAAATAAACAGAAAAATAAAGCTTCGGTTCAATAAATAAAGGTCATTTGATTTAATTGTTTTTTTTGTATTTATGTTTTTATTTAATTTATTATATATTATTTATTTATATATATATATATATATATATATTTATTTATATATATTTATTTATATATATATTTATTTATATATATATATATATTTATTTATATATTATATATTATTATACAATATTATATATTATTCAATTTTTTTTAATGAAAGGTTGGATGTAAAAGTAATACTTTTCAATAGTCAAAAAGAATTAAATGGACCGCAAACATGAGAGCCTCTGCTCACAAGGCAGAGAGGCTACCGGTGTTACCCGTTGCGAGAACGGGTTGAGGAATTCGGACGCCGAGGGGCCCTTTGTTTGGCCTCGCGAAGGGTGGAATATTGACGTGGCCGAATATGAAGCCACTTTTTTTACTGCCTCCACTGGCTGCCTTACGATGAATTTTGTTCACTTTTCTACGAAGATGGTTGAACGAGTTTTTGATGACAGTAAAAAAACCAAAAAGGACAAAACCCAAAATACAGGTTCCCAAAGTGAAACCAAAAATCTACTATGAAAAAAGGAACTCAACATCTCCCTTTAGCTAGCGGTTCCAAAGTCAAAAAGTCCACTTAAAATTGGACGAAGATGTTAATTAAATGCTAAATTCAACACTTAATTTTTTTTCAACCAAAAAGGTTTGCTAGCCAAAAAAATGGTTATTTTATACGATTTTTCATCTCATTTACATTTCGGTGTAAAAAATTTAAGGGCGGTTGGGGTAAATGTGACAAGTCGGGGTAATTGTGACACTCGAATTTGCTTTTTTATAAAAATTAAAATTGTTTCATAAAAATGAAATTTAAAATTCAGATTACAATAATCCTTAAAATAATCAAAAGGCTGTGGAAATCTTATAGTAGATTTTTTGAATGGTTGGGAAAGCTGAAAAGTTCTATGGGTTCAACTTAGTAAAAAGTTACAAATATTGTATATCCATTCAAATTTGAACGAAGTGTCAAAATAATTGAACAACCTGACTTTTTTATTTGAAATTAGTCAAAAGACCTTTAACTTTTATACGTTGAAAGAAACTGTTGAACCAAACGGATAAAGAATTGAGAGAGGAAAAGATGAAGATTTCAGAAGTCGATGAATAAAATTGAAAAATGGGCAGAAAATAAGAGGCAGGACTTATTTATACTCCAATAAACGCGGACGGATATTAGCATAGATTAAACATAGATACATATGTGTTCTCAATTTAGATTCATGATGGATTCAGATGAATAGTCATTATGTAATGAGTGTGCTCGGTTACATAAATACGAAAATGCGATTCGCTCGTCCGATCGTAATGACTTGATTTTCATCATACATTATTATAACTGTTTATTCGATTTTTTTTATTCCTTTGAAAAATTACATCTCATATATAACTGGAGACTGTTTTGCTTAAAGACAAAAAAAATTGCATACAAATTGTAAATTATAAATAACGTTGCTAAACAAATGTTCAAACAATTTTGGCATGATTATTTATCTTCAATTTTCTTCGCTAAAAGTTTTCCATCAGAGTCGTTTCGAGTCCCACATCATTTCTGTGAATAATATTCCGATGCGTTTTGCAACTCGAAATTAGAATTTCAAATAACAGAAATTGTAATGAACATTCGACAGAAAAAGTTGTTTTCGTCCAATCCAAAAGAGAAACAAAGTATCCAGACAAAAGTTTCATTAATACATCGGATGATTATTCCGTTTCAAACATTTTTGTTTGTCGCCCTTTTATGACGCTTTTTGTTGTTTTCGTGCGTCTCGTCGTATCACTAATATGTGTAAGGAAGATTAACTTCACGGACGCGATATCCCGTTATTGATACAGCTTTATCATCCGAATGATTATACCATTATTATTTAAACATTTTGTCAACAAAATTTGTTTGCAATTTTGTTTTTCGAAATTTTCGTAACAGATACTTGATCTGCACCAATATGAATTGGCAAAAAATTGTGAACGCAAAAAAGTGTAATGAAAATCGCAAGTCACGAAAGAGAGATATTGAAAAAAGGAAAAAAAGATTGCTCGTTTGAGTTGAATTTTTTAGCATGTAGTAGGATGACACAAGAGTAGTAACTAGTGTTACGCAGGGCATACAAGCACACATCCAGAAGATTGCTACTATTTATTTGGTTTTCGTTAGCATGAATCTCCCAAGGAGATCTAGCAGAGAGGATCGAGCGGGGTCGTACGACTGCGAGTCCATAAACTCGTTCTTTTTTCCTTCTCTGTTCTCCTCCGTCCTTCTTTGAGCTCCACATGTGTAGAAAGACTGAATAGTTCGTTGTCTATCTTTGTTCGGCCCCCGACGTGCAAGCATCTTATTTCATTAGAATCTCTTAGATTAAAAACGTTGCGTTACTAAATGTACGAGCAAAAAAAAATGTCAAACATTTTGAACCTGGTTGGAATATCAACTCCTTCCCACTCTTTTTAGAAACGATATACCTCTGTTAAACTTGGATCCCCGATGTGTTTACGATTTCTTTGACTTTTTTTTTTCTGTGATTGAAAACATCGAACGCAGGTGTCGATTTAAAATTTGTACCGATCGAAAAGTAACGCAAATGAGAATTATATGAGCCTCCTTTATTTTACAATCGGTATAAATAACGTGTTTTGCATACAATATGCGAGAAAAAAAATTAAGTGGGCGAGTGCGAGGCATAAGAAAGAGCGTGAAACAAAGAATCGAAGAAACGCGAGTATTCTTGCATACTGAGCGAGAAAACTGAGAGCGCACGAGGTACACCCAGGTTTTGCCTCCACTCCTATCTGCCTGCAACTGAAACTAAGCTTCGCGAAGTTGGCTAAATGTGAAAGTCTGCTAACTCCATTTTGCAAGAGATGCTAAGATTTTATTATGACCTCCCGCTCCCTGATAACTGTAATCCTATAATAACGCGTTTTCTGCGTTAAGCAGTTCGCTTTGTGCCAAATCCCGATCTAGTTCAACACACGGAGAGCGTTGCAAAATTGTCGCAATTTATTCTCAGCACCAGACAGTATGTCGCGCTCATTCGACTACTTCAACACTTTTCTTCCAATGCCAATGAACGTGCAGCTTTTTTTTCTACCATCCAAACACGTTCTGATTACTAAATTTTGATCCGGCAAACTTCCTATTGTATACAAATAACCCTAACCTTATACTTTATACTCAAAAAATCGCATCTCAATCTCGTTTTTTAATTAAAACAAAAAACAATCTGATTTAGTCAGTTTCACTTCAGCCAACTTCATATCCCACCGAAAATTTATTCTATCCAATTAATTTCAATGAAAAACTCATTTAAGAACTGAATTTTCATACTGTCTTTGCTTCCATTTCACAATTATAATATTGTTTAATTGGATTTAATTGTGTTACGTTAAGTGTAACAAATTGCAATTGTTTTTGGTAGTTTGACAAAAATTAATGAATGAAATAGATTGTAGTTTAATGTCTACATTACATAAAAAAATGTAAACGATTAAATTAGAATTAAAAAGTTAAAAAAAGTTTTTTTATAATTACAGATACATGTTCGTTCGTGTCTTTATAATTAATATGTGAAACAATGTTGAAGGGACAATTTATTTTATTAAAATATAAGAAAAAACGTATACATTTTATATTGTAAAAATATATTAATTATGTGAAAAATCCTCAAACAAATTGTGTTCAATTTGATAATTTTTTTTCTCTCAAATTATACTCAAACACAAAAAATTTTTCAAAACTTTAATTTTCAAACTTATAAGTCTTTAACATTGAAACTTTGTTGTAAACAAATAAAAAATATACAGAAGAGAAAAAACATAGACTATTTTTTTCACAAAAGTTTGGGTGAAAAAAAAATGTATCGACCACTTCACTTTGCATTGCGTGTGTTTATAAAAAAGCCATTAGATCGGAAAAAAGCAAGTTGGCTTTAGCGACTGAAGTAAACTCTTTGTACAATGTACTTTTTAAACGCAAAGCCCGTGAACTTTTAATGAAACACGCATTTAATACATCCGTGACAACTTTTTGTCAAAGTGCGCCACTGGCAAAGCCAACTTCACGTCATTAAATTACAAAAAACTATTTCGTCAGCTAACTTCGTATTATAAACTTTGCGAGTACAACCAAGCCGGGCATTATAACGTAACATTAATGCCCGATGCAATTTTTCTTCCCTTACAAAGCAATTTCCCATCCTTCAGCAGAGTTTTACGATTCCTGAAAGAATGTTTAAACGCGGGCCGAAAGCCGCAAACAAAGACGCCAAAGTTTCGCTTATTTGGAAAGTCCACTTTGCAACTTTCCGCCGAAACTTTGCACTCCCAGTATCAGTACATAATAAAACATTTTGTTCGGCAAGCCCGCGTATATGACTGTAAATGATGTCTTCCCTCAGAACCCTCGAGAACCCTTTAAGTTTGAAGCCTGGCAACGCTGCATTCTCCACCTCGCTCTCTCGTTGAGTTCAAATAGCCCTGTTTCACGTGTTGTGCACTTTATAATGAAAGGGCCGAGGCGATCTCGGGACCTTGTGCACAGATAAAAATATAATGCTCGCAAGAGACACAATCGCGCGCGATTGATGACGAGATATTTATGAATTGTAATTTCCTTTTTTTATTTTCCTCTCGCCTTCCTTTTTTCGTCGGGGGAGTTTGGCTTTGTGCGTCAAGACCTTTTGTCGCCCCTTGTCAAACTTTTGGGGATGCAAGTCTCGAGAGCATTTGACGCCGAAAAAAAAAAAAAAAAACAGAAAAAAAAACCAGGGGGGAAAGACGCAAAATTTGCATGTCTCGAAACCCCAGACAACTTCACGTCAAGAGTTTTATTAGACTTTCTATGAAATTGCTAGCTTCACGCCTAATTGAAGCTTGGGATTAGCCAGCTCGAGGACAGCTTCAGAGGTTTTTCTTGGCCAACTTCAGATCAATCAGAATAACTTGACTGCAAAATCCATTAAACTACCCTTCCATTAACGGCAAACTTCACGCCGACGACCTAACTAGTTTGCATCATCGAAATTGCTTCAAGACCGGCGAAGCCAACTTCTGCGTTAACGCTATAACAGCAAACTTCACACATTAAGTCTAATGCCTAACCGACGCTACTCTGTAATTTAACTGTACACTCTCTTGGGGTACTTTGGAAACCCGTTTGCGCGCGGCCAACTTCAGGTCGCCGTGATGAATCGATGAGCGGCGAAGTTTAATTGTTCGCGGATTACGGAGTCGCTGATGGTTTTTGCACTCTCGTATTCCGCGAATCAAAACCGCTGGCCGTTTTGTTCGCACTTGCCCATAGTATAAGCCATTAGCAGAGACGCGCTTGCGGAAAACTGGTTACCTCAACAAGCGTCAAGGTATAAAATAGCCTGCGGCTGGCGCACAATTACCTCGCAAGTGCGTGCGTGTTAATGGGCTACATAGACGTTTCTTCTCATTTTGTGATGTCCAACGTTCTTACCGCAACGTGATATTACTGCCACAATGTTGATCATTTTTGTCTTCATTGAAACCAAAATTAGTTCAGCTCTTTTTCTTATACCTCTTTTTCTTTTGCTTTTTGATTTATGCGGACTTGTTTGGACTGTGGAGGCGTATTGTCATTCTTTTTTCTTTCTTTTTTTTTTTTTTTTTTTTTTTTTTTTTTTTTTTTTTTTTTTTTTTTTTTTTTTTTTTTTTTTTTTTAAAATCGGTTTTGGAGATCAGATCAGATCTGAAATTGTATTGGCCTTGAACTCGAAGCAGTTATGATAGAAGACACCAAGTGACACGCAATGTCATGCTCGAAGCAGAATTACATCCCAGTTTGGTGGCACTAAAAATAAATCAGCATTAAATTCATTTAAGTCCCGACGGGCAAGACAATTCCGGCAACGATATGAAAAGATGAATATAATCGTCGTACCAATTTTCGTTCCAGCCTTAC
Source organism: Trissolcus japonicus (assembly GCA_030522925.1). Classification (NCBI taxonomy): domain Eukaryota; kingdom Metazoa; phylum Arthropoda; class Insecta; order Hymenoptera; family Scelionidae; genus Trissolcus; species Trissolcus japonicus. The sequence goes on from JAPYZS010000463.1 coordinate 50,156, forward strand.
GCATCAAGCTCATTTGCATGAGGTCCCGATTTTATCACCCTCTCATTTCACCGGGACCTGTTGTCTTTGTTTACAATTAGTTGTTTATTGTATGTATATTTTTACGACGCGAGATAACCGAATGATAAGGGCCCGAATGTGCCTTTTTTATCGTCGGTTGTATACACGTACAATGTTGTAAATTAATTCGAGTTATTCATTCGGTAGATAACTTTGACTTGATTACATCCAATTGCGAGATTAGAATTATTGCTTGGATGCTATCGTTTAAGACTTTTATTTCCATCCAGTTTTTCAAGTTCGATCGTTCGTTGCTGGTTGACTGACGGATTCAGTCAGTATCTCAAAATGTAATCCTTTCTCCAACAGCGAAGCTCATCTCTGTAATTATTTTACAAAAAATCACTAGTCAAAAAATTGAATCCATTCGCCGGGAAACAATTTTAGATCGTAACTTTTTTCACGCTAAAAACTTTACTTGGAAAAATATATATAAAAAAATATTTCTATCTTACAAAACCATACGAAAATATAAACTGAATCGTAAATATTAAACTGAAACTTTTGTTAGATCAGTCAAATTAAATTTTTCGTCAAGATCAAAATGATCGAATGTACAAAGACAAAACCCATGTAGAAATTGCCAGCGATAAGCCAAAATGAACAACTGATTCTACGTTGAACCAATGTTTATCAAATTGAATTGCCAGAAATGCAAACACAATCTGGTAACCAACTTTGGCATACATCATTTATACAATGGTGCCCTCACGGACGAAAATATAACCGTTAAAATATATTTTAATTTATATGACTTATTGCCGCTTTTTATAATTTTTTTATATAAAATATATATTTTATTATAATATATTTATATAGAAAAAAATATATTTTTTTTACATTTCAAGAATATATTTTCGTCCGTGAGGGTGGCATCCAATGTTTATCCAACATTGGCTTGAAATATCGGTTGCCAACGTTGGGCCAATGTTGGAACAAATGAATCTTCTGGATAAGTAGCATATTTACACAACATGTGTAAAGACAGCCGATGGAGCACTGGACTGAGTGGCAGACCACAGATCCGAAGGACGAGCGTTCGAATCCCACCTCAGAACCAACAACAACCTTAAATTCATCGGATTTTTAAATTTCTAACACTTACTATATAAATCATAAAAATAACTATCTAATAATAATTACGTAAAAAATTGTCAATATAAATAAAATAATTAAATTTTGTAAATAATTTTAACAACATTGGTTCAACTCTGGCAAAAAGAGTTGAGCCAACGTTGGCTGGCTTCATCCCAGAGATTTACCATCTCTGGACCAAAGATTGGCATCCACAACGTTGGTCCAACGCTGGAGAAGACGTAAATTTCTGCATGGGAATTGTTGAAAAAAAATGATTTCTGAAAAAGCACACAGGTAAAGTGTAATTGCAAGTTAAAGGTTTTTAAAACGTTCGGTTTGGCGAGCCGGTTTTTTACTAAAGTTGTGTATAGTGGTTGAAATTCAGACGAGCGCACGGAAGATTTTCGCGAGAGCCGATTAATCACGGGGAATGCACCTTCGGGCTTCGCAACGTATCAATTTATCTAAAATTAGTCATGGCATGAAAATCGTCTTCTATAATATATGAGCCGCAATAAGTCACTAAGTAAACATAATGACGACGGGGCCCGGGCGCTGCGTTAGTTATTACACGAAGTGGTCTGGCTGATTTGAGGAAGGAGGTGGTCTTATGACCATTTCATAATTATCTCTCTCCGAGAGACAATGAGAGGAAGGAAACAAAAAGAGAAGCGAGACGCCCCTCTCGGAGGTTCTCGTAAATATTGAGAGCGAAGATGACTGCGGGCATTGCGGCGCGAGAGCGCTACCTAGCCAATTGTAGAAGCCCGACAACCAGTTATTGCCGACGCATTATTTGTCGATTGGCCATAACGCGAGCTGTTACTAATCGCCCTGCCAGCTAAGATCTGCAATTAGAGCTGGCTCAAACGCAGACCTAACGTTTAGGGACTTAGATAATTATCCTACTCGAATTAACTCTCCCATACCAAGATATGAAAATTGGCTCGAATTTCGTGCTAAGGTGATTGGCTTTTCATGTTTATCTCCCCAGCAGTGATTGCCGCTCGGATTGCTGTTATTCCACTGACTTACTTCTCGTCGTCCGTCGAGTTTAAGATTGACTTTTGCGCCCATCTTTGCAAACCGAGAAGCGCGGATTAGTTTAATTATGATTAATCGCCAACAACTATAGTTTCCATAATCAATTTAATACGCAGAAACGCGAGACTTGCAGACCTTATTGATCGTCCACTATATAATCTCCGAGTGCGATTTCAATCCGCCGATTGATTATGGCACAAACTATATTTACAGAAGGCTTAGTCCGACGTGTCAGGCAATCCAAACTGAATTTGACACACGAGGGAGGGCTGGCCGGAGTGTAACCCACCCGCCTTTTTGTGTGCTTTTTTTATTACGCTCCTCATCACATCCACAAGATCACCATAATACAGTAGCCCAAATGATCTCTCGAGTGCCCTTGAAGTCTATGAAAAGAATCCTTCTTCCAGACCGTCGTTTTTATTCGTTCATTTTTATTCTCCCTGACTTTTTAAGACAAATAATCCGTCCATTCGCCAATCTGCCCGACGAGCTATCAAGATTACGTTTTATGGCACTGTAAAAATTATCATCAAACGCGCGAAAAGTGCTAATAAAAGACAACACGAAACTCTGCTTTGAAAAAAAAGGTGTCCTTTTGTGTTTCATTTAATTGACTGTTTTGCTGTCAAAAAATGTGGGACCTTGCGAACAATAGAGCAACCTTGGCACGTAGCAATAGTCCGGCACTTCGCATTTTGAAAAAGATGTTTGTGCGCATATTTTTACCGTTTACAGGAGTCGGCTCTTTACGTCGGCCGGAAACGTCATCGAGTATAATTGTTTGAGACGTGTTTTAGTACCAAATTTGTGAGATACCGTTTGCCGTCGCTTTTGTTATCGACTAAGGTCAGTCCCATAAATGTGTAACTTTTATTTTCCATCTCTCTTTCTCTCGCAAAATCAATAGATGAAATCAAAACAAAACTAACCACGGATAATACGATTTGTGCGTCCTAGTTTAAATAACCTTGGGTTAAAATAACCTTGCCAAGCTCTCGTACTTCCGTTTGGATAACGCGACATCTTTTTCCCCTTTGCGATATAAGTATTTCCAAGATATCAAAAGAACCGAGATGATATAAAGTAACATAAATAAAATTTATATAAAAACGATTCCAACATTTTATTTGTTTTGTAAGACTTTTTTTTTTTTGTTTTAGTTTTGGTTTTTATAAAAATGCATGTTTCCTTGTTTGCTTGTGTAAAACTGAGACGGTAACGTGATATTTTTCAGGAGCATTCCGTCGGTGGAAGATCCGGCAGAGCGCCAATTTTGAGGTCCGATCGTTTGGTTTGAAGTTTGACATCCGGGTTGGTGTTTCTTTTCGCCGTCCTCTTTTGCCTCACTCGGACTTTCATGATATTTAAGTACCCGGGTTGTCCTGGAGAATCAGAGTCGTATCAGGGCATATGTATTACAATTACGTGCTTATTATTCTCGACTCACTCGGTATCGCTTTACCTCGTCACGGCTTGGCTTGGAATCGGCACAAGAGCTCTCGTAATATCGCTTACGAAACTTATTTTCCTGGGCGTTAACCCCGCGACATATAGAGGGATGTGTCTTTGTTCTGATGTAATCAATGCCAAAAACCCAAACTCAACTTGAAAAAAAATTCTTAAACTGCACCGATGCAGTTCCTCATTCAAAACTCTAAACATAGACAACAAATCTTGATGTATAATTTATTAAAAATTTTACTACTTTTCAAACTCAGCCAGAGCGTAAATTTCGAAGTAAATGAATAAAAATATCAAAAAAAATTTATCCGTACGACTGTGACTTGTGTATTTACACATGCGAATTCGCGAAATATCCATTTTCATTTTTTTGCCTTTTTTGCAGAAAAGAGAAAAATAAATTTATCATTTTTCGTTGTCATGTTTGTCTTTTGATAAAAACTTTTTATCACAGGAAAAAAAAAATTTTGTGTTAATTTTTTCTTAGCGGAACACTTGGAGGACAACTAAACACATTTTATTTGATCAGTAAAACAACTTGAACGAAGAATTGATTTTCTCAGTTTTTTTTTCTCTGCGTTACGTAAACATCAAAATCACAATTATACGAGTCACTGAGGCGTAAGCAAGGTCAGTACATCGTCTGATCGATCCTTTTAGCGAGAGTTACCGCAAGCTGAGTGCATCTCAAGCCACTTTATAAAAATACAGCGTTGAAATAAGCAGCCTTTTTATATTCGAGATTTTTTTTTTTTTTTCACCTACGGTCGTTTTCTAGTAAAATTAGAATCTTTAGTATCAAGAAATAAACGAGTCTAAAAAACGAGCATGCATTGGAAAAATTTTGCTCGTCATAATTTTATGTCAAGTTTTATTTATTCATAAATTTTATTAACTGAAATTGATGTAAATTTTATTCTGACAGTTTTTTTTTTGTAAAGGTTAAAAAAAACCAATGAAGAATTAATTTTCATAAAGATTAAAGTTTTTGTTATAGCTAATAATGCAAAATGATAAATCATGAACAGCCAATTTCGTTTTATATTTATTTTTTTATTTTTCAAATTTTATCTCAAATCGTGACAACATGAGCCGATATAAATCTACTGGCTTTATTTTCTCGTACACATCGCATTGAAAGCGAATCACAAATAAAATTATCGATACAAAATTAATTTATTAACCAGCCGATAAGTCTCCGATTGATGATACAAACAATGTTGTTGAAGACACGAAGTGAAAATGTTTATCTGAATTTCGAGAGTCATCCATTGCCTTTCTCTTCCAAAATTAATAATCGTCCCTAGAATATGATTAATATTGAAACATTTTGTAAAGTTTACCTTTTTTTAATTGATTAAGTTACTTTTTTGTACAACTTTAGAGTTTTTTAAAATGATAATTTCTTATACTTCACAAGGGTCAGCAATTTTTCTCAATCAGTCATAAAAATAATTAATGTTGACTATTACTTACCAGAGATTATAAAAGTCATATCCATCATTTAACTTGGTCCTTACGCAAAGTATTGTCAGGAGCGATCTCATTATTTTTATCATCGATAAGCAACGGGCAAAAAAATGACATGCGAGTACGTGAAAGTCAGCTTGTAGGGGAGAAACAGGATGTTTCGACAAGTAGGACGTTTCGGCCAATCTTATTAAAAATAGTTAAAATTATTATTTCTGTCTAATTTTGTAGAATTATATTCTTTCTAATGATTTATAACTACATTCAATAAATGAGAGCGATTTCAATTTTTTTGCAATTAAAAGTTCAATTAAATCTTGATACCAAAAAGTACATTATTGTAGTCTTCGTATTTGTTATTGTTTTTATTTACAAACAGCATGATAATTAAAAAATTGTATTTTAAAAATCGTGCTAAATAAATTGTTAATGGTCAACAGTTTAGAAAAAAAAAGATTATCATTTTTATAAATCAATTTTATTTATTCAAAAATATCATTTGTTTAAATGTCCTATTTCGTCCGATTTTGCAACGTCTAATCGTTGTAGATAAGGTGTCGAAACAACCAGCACTGCCAGACTTTTCGACGACGAGGAATTATTTTTTTACTAATAGAAAATTAATAACCAAGAATTTTTAAATTGTACTAATAAAATGTTCTACTTGATCCATAAAGCTCAAAGCGTAATATTCAGTTGTTAAACATTGAAAAATTTCATCTTGTTATAAAAAAATTAATGATCGCAAGAGTGTCGAAACATCCTGTTTTTCACGTAATGTTTGACGATACGAGACAACTGTTATTCATCCGTAAATTTCAGTTGTTTTTTTAGCACTGGAAATTAAACTCTTGAAAGTTTAATTAAATTGTTTGATCGCATTTTTTCAACTACAATTAATTATAAAAGTTTGAAACTCATTAATTTAAAGTTTTATTATAATTTTAAATTCTTAAGAAAAAGATGATTTTTATATTAATTGTTTTTTATTATTAGAATGTGTTTTTGTAGACGTTATTTTTTTAAACGAGAGCCAATCAATTCAAAAACAATTGACTTATCAGTAAGTTAATTCAGGAAAACATCTTGAAATAAACTAGCGGTTGCGATTACGTGCTTTTATCGCGATGATCCATTAGAGTAGTCAATAAGAGACAAGTAGTCACTCAAAATAACCGGTGCGTTAATTTGTTTAGCCTCTATTTATACGCAATCGCTAGTCGGAGGTTTCGTTTTTATGATCCCGGCCAGCCGAAAACAGGGAACAAATAATCACATATTCTGTCTTGCTAAAAAAACCGCTAATCAACAAAGATAATCACTCACTGACGTCAGAGCGCGATTAAACGGAGAAAAAATTGTGTAAAAGTTAGTCAAAGGTATCGATTAGATAAACTTTGCTCGCGAATAAGAAAGTTCGTTTCGGTTATTGCCCTATTTCTTTTGTAGGAAAACTCAATTTAAAAATGGTTAACGACTTTTTTTTATTACATTCTTGTTTCAATTCATTAAGTTTGGTTCATTTTTGTCTTTGCCTTTTTTCTTATTTTTTTTCAACTGAGTCGTATAATTTAATAGAATTTTAATCGTGTTTTTTCTTCCACCAGTTTTAGGTGGTTTAGTCAGGGTCGTTACATTTTTCACTTGAACTATTTTTTTTGAAGACAAATTTTTTTTAATCCCACTTTTTTTCGTACGTTATTTTTAAAGTTGGGAGTAAATTTGTACCCGGCGTGTAATAACATTTGACCTCTACTGTCGTCAGGGCGTGCATTAACTACAACTATTAAGTGATAATACGAAGAGTCAAGCGAGAAAGAGAGTCGCATTTATCACGTGCACAATTTATAATAATACACTTATGTGCGCTAAACCACACTCGCTGATACGGACGTGTATTTATGCTCCAATTTTTATAATAGATTCCTCCTTTCGAGTATCTTTCAATTCATTTCCAACGATTTATCTATCTCCAGCTTGCTTCAACAAAAATGCATACAGAGTCTTTATCTCTCTGCACACACGTTTTACAATGTTTCACAATTTTTAAACGCTTCTTTTTCAACGTTCTGAAAATACTTCACTTCATTCCAACATTTTTAGTTTCAATTTTGTTATCTGAAACTTTATTTGTACGCCTCATCAACTATTTTTATTCTTTTCTTTTTTATCGTAGTGTATACAACTACCTTAGTCTCTTAATTAAAATTTTTTTCAACAACAAAATTTAATTCACATTTTTTGATGAAAAATGTTTTTTTCCCCATTAGCAGAAATCCTTTCAAAACCGTTCGTTTCGCTAAATGAATGTGCATTCGATTTATAATTGAAAAAAAAATTGTAAAAACAAAAAAAAAATACTGTTAGGATATAGATTTTTTTTACCAAACACAAATTATTTCATAAAAATACTTTTTCCAAATGAAAAACGAAAAAAACAACAGAATTGTTGGTTTTGATCTGTCAGCATGTAAAAAATGCTTGTGCGAAAAGAATTATCTTGAAATGAAGAGAAAGTCAAAGTCGATATTCCACAATGGGAGATTCGCAAACTATTTATTTCAATCAATAAAACATCCAAATCGACAAAAACTACGAAACGAGTAACATTGTCGGTAAGTCAGACTGCAGTACCACTGCGCCATCATCCTCTTAAATTTAAAAACAATTCAAACATACTTAAAATTGTACAATAATTTTTTGTATGCAAAAATCCGTTCAAATGAACACAAATTTCAAATTTTTTACATCCCAAAACGTAAAATGTTTACATTTCTATTTCATCAGAAAACTGTCATCAATTTTATTCAAAAAATGATTTAAAGACGCTTGGAAATTTTTTATAGTTTTAATAATTGTTTTAAAATATTTTTACGAATTTTGAGAAACAATTTGATTTGAGATGAAATTTGATATGATTAGCCAAGTAGAAATTGTGTCGAAAAAAATGATTTGAAATGAGAGCAACATGCGATCACGATTTGCACAAATTGTAAAGCGCCGCGCTGTAGGAAGTAGGTCCCTAGCAACACCGCGTGATGGACTCAACGTCCGTCACCTTCAAGCGGTACTCGAGAGCTTATTATTCGAACGCCGCCTACGCGAATATAAAACCCGCTGGGGATTAAGTTAAAGTGAAGTTCTCCGCGAAACAAAAAGGCTCGGAAAAGTCGAGAGCAAACAAATAAAAACGGATCGCTCATGAATTACGTAACTTTGCAAAACGCTGACCTGCCATGACTAGAAATAAATTAATGTCATATCCTACTAAGCAGTCGTTTTTTTTTCTCTACATTTTCTTTTCGCAATTCATTTTCATTATGCAATAAAAATTTTTTTGCTACTGAAATTTCAAGTTTGCAAGAGGGATTGTAAAATTACATCTAATTTGATGTAACTAAGAAATTATCGTAATCGGGACACATTTTGACAAACTGTTATAATTTTTTTTTTAATATTTTCAATTTTTTGGTTGACAATATTCAAACGTTTTTTTGTAGTTTTTGTAGTTCGATTTATACGTTTATCAGTCTGTTTGCAATTGTTTGAGTTTGATTAATTATTTTTTTCCGTGTGCAAAAAGCGAAAGGAAAAAAAAGAGGATAAAGTGATGTGACCTCGACGACAACGATGACGAGGATTAATAATCACGAGTTACGGCAGTGCTCGTTATCGATTGCAAAGACGCTAATGTCGGCGGCGAACAACGACCTCGGCATCCGACGCTCGCAGCAGACGTTTTGGCGTCCGCGCCGGGATCCTTGTTTCGCGAGAAAATGCATATCTGTCGCGGCATCGATATAAATACGCGTCGCGCTTGGCACGCAATTCTTGGGATAGTCCCGTACGCGGTCCTTTACGTAACACGACCGCGAGGCCGCGCACAAATTTGCAATCCCGCGAATTTTAAAATAGCTCACGCTCCTGAGCATTATGTCACGTGTCTTTCATTTTGACAGGTGAAATTGGCAAAATTTAAAATGGTTTTCATTTCCAACTCTTCTTTTAATTTATTTACAATCTTAATTTAATTTCATTTAATTGGTTATTGTTATTTGCTTCATTTAATTTTATTTTTCTTTTTCCAATTAGATTAAGATTGTAAAACATAAAATGTTCACGTAAGAGAAATAAAATAGATTTAGAAAGACTTGTAACTTGTAAAATAACTTGGAAGTGAATCAAGAAAAAAATGAATATTTAGGAATGTGCCTTGTTCGAAAGAGAAAACAAAGAAATTTACTATCGTTAAACAATTTATTTTTGTTTGCGTGATTTTTTTAGCTTCGCAAAGTTCGCCCCCACATCGATGGAAATAAATATCTCAAGTGTCGCTGACACTGCTTGAGATGTTGAAGTTTCTAGATAGCAAGACAATTTTCTTTTAAAATAGTCTGCGACTAAAATTTGTTATTTTATATAAAATATGCGGTTTGTATTTTTTTTTAATTTATAATACAAGAGCAACTCTAACTTGAAACAGAAAGAGAGGACAAAGGTAAACTCTTATCAGGTTTTTCGGTACTTGAAGATTGTTTTGCAATTGAGTACTGAGCGATCCAATTTGTAGGGTATCAATTTAAGAGACTTTCATTTAGATTTATTGGATTTCAATTAAACAACTGGAATCCCTTAATTGTACAGTTGACTACAAACAATTAAATTCAAATTCTCAATAACAATAAAAATCTATTTCAGCACACTAAATTGAAGCGGAATTTAATTTTGTACAATAAAATTAAACTCATTGGAAACGTATATTTTCACCATTCAAACTACATTTCAGAGCCATTTTCTAATTTTCTAAAATTTGAAAAACAGCCAAAACTACGCAAAACGTGAAAAAATATTTCTTATTAAACGTCCCAATGTTTCGTAACCAAAAAGACGTTAAAATAACCTTCTAGAAATTTCCGTAAAAGATTATAGAAACTATAAAATAACCCCGAAAATGATTCAAACTTTAAACAACCCCAAAAAAAAAAAAAAGATTTTCGATTGAAAACAAATTAAAAGTCACGAGGTATCAAAAGGACGTTTATAAGACATCTATAAAACGTCTTGAAACTGTCGAAGATGTCGAAAAAACGATTCAAAAGTTTTGACAACGTTTTGAAAATGAGGTTGGCTTGTTTTTCGGTAATCATACGAAAATTGGTTAATAGGCATCATAGTTGAAAACACCTGAGAAACTTTGAGGCGCAATTACGTTTGGGTAAACGAGCGTGGATGATGAACCGGCAGAAACTTGGACAAGCGAAGCTTGAAGTCCGCGCGCGTAACAAAAGCGCTTTGGTTAGTGGACAAAAACATGATGTCACGCAGCTAAGGCCATATATCTACCCCGGGGTTTTCGGACCCTCTGCCAAAATCTAAAAGCGGTCATTTATAAATATTAATGGAATGATAAGCGCGCTCTATATACGCCGGGCGCGAGAGAGTATTCAAAATAATAACTCCGCGCCCGTTAATCAGATTTGCTGCGCGGGCTTAATGAGTTATTCTTGGAAATGAAAAGAATCGAGCGCGCAGAGAGCAAAAAGGAACGCGAAGCCAAAGAACGCGTGCCACCTGTTTACAAATGCACTTACAGCCTGTGTTTTAAGGTTTAATTGTATTAAACTCGTTATGTCACGTTAATTTAACTCCGATGACCTCGCGCGGACAATAGTCGCGGTCACCGACGGAGAAATTTGGCCGCGCGTTATCGCGCGCCCATCACTCATGCGCTTTCCTGCTATCACCTTTTTCCATTATCACGCTTTGCATAACTATTTGCATAAACGCACGCCAAATGTTTTATCTGCTTTATGCTTTGTCGGTTATTTTCACACGTCAACATTTTTTCTCCGCACCCCCGCCCCCTCCTCGAACCGACCCGACCCCATATTCTGCGACTTCCAAAAAGGCCCCCTTTATTTTAATTCCAATTTACAATTGAAATTTATGGAAGCGACATTTCGTTTCCGGAAATACGCGCCGTTGGTGGCGCGCACACTCTTTTTTGTCCCTGTGTACGAGAATTCGACGTGTATCACATTTTATATACTTTGAACAAAACGAGAGGACAGCTTTTAATTTCGCGCATCGCTCTCACGGATGCCGTGCGTTTCAATTTTTATTGAAAATGTTTCATCACTTGGCGAGCGTGTTTTTGTGACACATAAAAAAAAGTTATGGCAGCTTGTAAGTTTTACTTTTTGTTCGAGTTTGATTTTTTTTTTCTGTTCCAGTATTTTTTTTTTTTTATTTTATTTTTCTTTCCGTGAAAATCAATCCTTATTACTGCTTGAGAAGTGTGTATTATTATAGTTCACGCTGCTATGAAAAACACGTTATTCAATGCTTTAGATTAACTCCAGATGTAATGCAAAAATTGCGTAACTTTGAAAACAGATTTTCTTGGACATTTTATTCGACGTGATTTGAATCAAATATTTTATTTCTATTATGAAGTTTGTATGATGAAATAAAAACAAATTTGAAAAGAAGAAAATGATAACAATTGTAAGTAAAAACAAGTATGGTAAATGTTTCTTTAAAAAACATCTGTTTGATCAGTTTGGAAGAAAAAAAGGAGACAAAAATCTAGTTACAGCTAGAAAAACCGGATCGAATAATCATTACCCAATGTTTTTCCCTGCTCGTGTAAATTAAATATAAAATGAACAATTGTCATATCAAAGATCAAAAAATTATCTGACAATAATTGTCACCTATTACCTTCAACAATGTATGTACCATGTCGAAGAAGCAATTAAAATAAATTCGCACTTATTTTCATTCCGTGACACCTTTATGAAAACTGTTCTTTTAATAAAGACTTGAAAAAGATGATCTTCTATATCGTTAGATGAAACAACAATTACAATCATTATTTCTTCGTTTTAATTTTTCTCACAAGTTTCTCGTTGTTTTTCAGTTCTTGACGAGACGTTCTCGTACTTTGAAAATCACAATATTAAGACATAAATTTGCAACTACGATAAAAGAATACTATTGAGGGTAACTTAATTTTATTACGCACTATTTAGATAAAGGCTTTGAAATTGTAAATTTGCCAGCGAGCGACAATAAAAATACAGTTTACAACTCAAGATTATCGCGTGAAGTTAAGAGCGTTGTTTATGCGTCCGGGACAGACGAAAAATTGTTTTCGGTCATGCACTTGAGACGCGTCAATTTGATCTCCAATCAGCTATTGTTTTCGATCGCCAGCATGCTTCCCCCCTTTTTTATATATCTTGAAACGTTTTTTAATTTCCCTCACACTAATTCCACTTGCGAAACATGACTCGACGAAAAAAAATTTTATATTCCTTTTACCTGAAAAATAAAACAAGTATATAATTTGGGAACAGTTGGCAATTTGCAAATTTAATTTCGTTGATTGTGAGCGAGGAGATTTTTTTTTGTTTCATGCCTCGATAATCGTGGCGAAAGGTCGTGTCCGCGTGATCCGATTTGTCACGTTCCGGCAAGCTCGCGCTGTTCCGTTGGCTTTCCTCGAAATTAATTGGCCTCGTCGTGTTTAATTTGGAGCTTTTGCGAAAAAGTTAATTGAACGTAAACGCTTTAAGACAACAGCCGAAAATTTTGCGCGATTAATTAATATGACGACTAGCCGCTACGTGCGCGCGCATATGCAACGCCGCCCGAAGATATTATATTATGTAAAATATTGCGGTGCAATTTCGGACCCGCTCGGGTACACCTTATCACAACCAATTATCATATACTTTGTACACTTAATAGATACGTTTAACGTGCTCCATGAGTCACGTTTTGTTCCACACGCCGAACTCGAAAACTCGCTTATGTAATTTCATCATTCCTGCCTGATAAAACATTCATTATTTTTTCAACTCTTCAAAATGTATTACACAAATTTTGCTCAACGTTTTGTGAACCAAAATTCAGAATTCACCTTGTTTTTGTAATTTGTTTAAAATGAATACTTCCGACTTGCTTATATTTGAGGTAATATTTTAAACGATAAATGATGGCAGTTTTGAGCTCTGGATTTGTTTAGCTTAAAAAGTGTTTTTTTTATCTCCTGTTCTGGCATGCAATAGGAAACACGTGATGGAAGTGAAAATCGGCTCGTGATCGGATTAAAAAAGTCAAATATAATCACGCGGCGATCATTAAAAATAAAAAGTGTGCAACTTTTGTGCATACAAAAGCTCGGTCTCTTGAAGTGCTGTAAATAACGCACGCGTTGTTTGACGAATGATAAATTATACACGCGAATCATAAATTGTATTTGCTGGAATGCGATAAAAGCGCGCGCATCCTCCGTTTCGTATAGTATAACAACTGATTAAAAATAATCCGCGCTGCAACAAATAAGTCAACGTTTTTAATTATCAAAGAAAGTAATCCACTATCAGAGGCTTCAAATATAACAGCGTATATTTTTATCGCTTATTTTTTCCCCTCGCCTATATTAATCGATATTATTTTTTATTCATCAACAACTTTCATTCATTCAGAAATGATACCATTGAATCTAGAATTACAACTTTTCAGAGACTTTTAATTAGTGCATTGATATGAAAATAGTTTTAATTTTTTTTATTAGACACTTGTAATTTGATTAAAAAATTTGAAAAAAATTATAAAATTAATTTTTTTGTTTTAAAACATTTTTTTACATGTCTGTCTTTCCATGAAGAGAATTCGTTGTTGATTTTTCATATTAAATTCCGTTGCGCAATTAAGGTTTTACAGTTTAGAATCCAGGAACAAACCGTTTGTTTTTTGGAAATCAAATAAATTCAGATTCGGTGACGTTTAATTAAATGTCATCAAAAATTCGAATGTGTGTCTATGCAAGCAAGTTAACGAGAAAGCTTAATAATCTGTAGTACCATCTTATTCGTATATATTGCATTTTAAATCACTCCGTGAGCCTTTAATATATGAGGGTCCCGGTCGACGCATTAATACAACCCTGTCGCGATTTGCATAAAAAATTAATGTCTTTCGCCAGCCGGGTCGTCCCGTGCTGCTTCCGAAGCAAAAAAATGTTCAGCCCGCTGAAATGATTAACATGTGTGAGCGATTATTATATTACAGCTCTCTGCCTCCAACTTTCTTTTAATCACAGCTTCCCCTTAATCGCGATTAGATCAAACATTTAATTTTATCATTTTTTTTATCATCACTTTAACTGTGAAGAATTTCAATAAAATATTCTGTTTCAAATGTTTTTTTTTAAACATTTCAAAAAAAATTGTCTGAAAAATGTTATTTGATATATTTTGAATGACAAAGTTGATTTTTTTTTGTTATTTTTTTTGAAACAAAAACAACTGTGTCTTTCAGAGTATATCGAAATTGAAAAATTTGGTCGTTACATTTTCGATTTGAAAGGAAGGCCTTCCGAGCGCAATTCCGGTTATTGCATCCGAGTCTTCAATTTGAGATTAGGCGAGTCAATCAAAGTGGATAGGAGAGGTACTCGGTTGACAATTTATCGTAAGCTTGGTGACCGCATCAGTTCGCAATATCTGTAACGCGAGGAAACACCCTACGTGTTACGCGCGCGGCTGCCGCGCATAAAGGGTTCAAAGCCGTCAGATAAATTATCCAATAGCCGGTTGAGACGAAACCGGATTTTCGCATGCATTACAAGTCGCTAGCTTTACGGCCAGTTAAGCAGCGAGCCCATCGGACTCGCGGCCCGATCGATCGATAGATCGCCCGATCGGTAGCGGCTCGATTTGTTGTCAGGGACGAATACGCTCGAGGAGCTTTGGGCTCGCTAAAAACCGGTTTCTCGTTCCTTTTTTTTCGACCCTTTTTATTGCCCCCCCCCCCCACTTATCCCCCTTTTACAACCCCATCCACTCTTTTCCGGTTTGCTTCTGTCGTTGTTCTGACTTGAGATTTTTAAGATTCATTATTATTTCAATCAATAAACGAAAAACCAAGAAAGAAAGAAATTGAATGACAAATAAAACGAAACGTAAAATTGAAATTGTTCGAACGTTGCCAGGGAGGCGGGGGGAGGCACTTTTGTATACTTTTAAGCAAAGCGCGAGGACACGACGAAAACGAGATGAAACACTTAAATGCATAAAAATTACACCTTTTACCGCAAATGTCAGGAGAAAATTGAGACGAAATTGCCTTTCTTAAAGATGAAAGTGTAGGTTTCGGAGGGGTAACTCTGAAAAGACCCCGCACGCCATTTATTGTTGCAGGTTGCGAGGCACAAAGATTGTCTGATAAATGTTTTCTCGATCCAGCGTTTCAAAAGGCGTTGCTTTTTCTCGCTCAATCCTCATATATACCCCCGGACGGTTTTTTTTGTTCCCCCAAAACTTCAACAGCGACAAATCAATTTTTCACAGTATAATCGTGTAAAGGATTTTTGGAAGTTGAAACGCTTTTGAAACATACAAGAGGGTCACGTATCTTAAGATTCTCGATCATTCTGCAGCGATCATTTTTTTAAACGGCTTTAAAAAATGGCGGAACAATGAAAGATTGACGAAAAAAATTAACACATTTTCATATTTGCATTTTGCATTTTCAACTTGATGAAATGTGTCATTTGTGAAAGTACTGAGAAAGTTTGCGATTAGAAAAGGAAAGAAGCACTGACAAATTGAAGAGACAGACATTAACATACATTAAGAAACAGGAGGTTGAACTGTAATTTGTAATGTAAAGGACAAAAAAAGGAACAAGAACAAAATTGGTCAATTTTTTAATAGAGATAACAACGGTGATACGAATTCGGAGAAATCTATTTCGCATTGCACTATGATGCATTTACGTTGATCAATCAGAAAAGTATCAATAGTGTAACTTTGATATATGATCATTGCTAAGTTTTATCGTATTTCTTTCTGCGCACAATAACACAATGTATAAAGAGACAGGCATTACCACAATATCGACCAATTATTCAATAAGACAACGTATCTTAATGTTACAGGCAGTACGTCAAAGGA
Organism: Trissolcus japonicus; assembly: GCA_030522925.1. Classification (NCBI taxonomy): domain Eukaryota; kingdom Metazoa; phylum Arthropoda; class Insecta; order Hymenoptera; family Scelionidae; genus Trissolcus; species Trissolcus japonicus. The sequence goes on from JAPYZS010000463.1 coordinate 66,238, forward strand.
TACGGCGCTGCCACGTCTCTCGTGAAAATAATAATAACCAACCGAGATAGAGGAGAGCACCGAACGCCATCGCTGATCTACAGTCGAGCTACACGTTATCATTAAAAACATTCAGAGTAGCCTTTTTCGACCAACTATAAACTACGATGATTCGACAATAAAAGTAGCTTTTTTTTCTTCCAGCAAAACTGCGTGCTCATTTTAGAATTTAAGTAATGGCAATTTTGTCAAACAATTTCTGAAATAAAAAAATGTCTTACAAAGTTACCTCCAGTAATTATTTTCTGGACGTTTTTTTCCCTGTCGATTGCTTTTGCAAAAATTCAACTTCGATTTTTTAATTCAATTAATTCAATTTCGGGAAATAATTTATGTTAAAAAAATTCTAATTCGATTCATCTTGTGTTTTTTTTATTGACGGCAGAGAAAAAAAAAACTATTGTGCGTGTTTTTTTTCTTGTTCACGATTAATAATTTATCATGTTCGAACGAGAACCTGATCTTCCCACGTACTGAACTCCACGTTGCAAAATCAATTACTCTAATACATCTTTCTCTATCTGACCTTCACATTTGTTATGACAAATTAACAACAAAATAACACAGCTTTAATGTCATAATGATCCCAGGAGATTCCATCAAATTTACTTTCAATCATTTCCAATCAAACAATAAACATATAAAAATAATTTTTTTTCTTTCCTCCTTTTATACATCGTAAACGCGCTTATTTTTCTGACGACTTTTTTTCTCTTCTCTTCCCACACAGTAAGCTGATCGCACTTCGTCTTTCTCTTTCTGACCTTCGTATTTATTATGACAAACCAATAATAAAATGACGAGACTGAAACGGGGCTTTTTACTGCCGCTACAATTTCCGCGGTGCAAAAAGTATCGACGTATTAATACAAACTATTTCCCCTCCCCTCTTTTTTTTCCTTTCCAAGCGCGCGCGAACATCGGCTCCAGCGCAAGTGGAAACGCATAAATTTTGAAAATTATAGTTCCCCGGGAAAATAAATTATATTATTTAACGCGATCGCTCCAGCTCAAGTATGGGTTTTGTAATACAGTCATAGTCGTGTGTTGAAATGTCCAGTTTTATTTCTTCGAATGTTTTTTTCTCTCTCTCAAACTTCAGAAAGGCAATAGAAGAAAAAAACGGTGATTGTTATTATTTTTTGCAAATTGAACGAAATGGTGACATTTGATGGTGATATTTGCAAAAATTCAATTTGGCCAAAAATGTTATTATTGTAAAATTTTTATAGCGTTTCTACCAAAACACCATACATAAACGAGAGATAATAATTGCGAAAAAGAGAAAAGAAAAAAATTTGTATGAATTATGTCAGATAGCCTGTGCTGCGTTTGGCATGAAATCTGCAAATGTACAATATATTATGCTAATTTTACGATGTATCATGCAAATTTCACAATAACCGAATTTCCGATTCGGCGCGTTAATATTCTTCGTGCAGGTGTGAGTAATAAAAAAAAAAAAAAAAAAAAAAAAAAAAAAAAAAACGGTTATTTTCTCTTCAAAACAACAACATTCTATTTTTGCGCCACTCAATTTTTGTATCCTCCAAATTTTTTCCGTACAATTTTTTTGGCAGCTTCAAAACTTAACCAAGGTTAAAATTTTCAGTTAAAAAAAAAGTTTTTTGGACAAAGTGATGATGGACAAGCAGAAGAAAATCGTGGCTGGAAAAATTGTAATTGGATTAGATGAAAACGGTCGGGGCACTTGTGTTGCGCAAGATCAGGGTACGAACACGATCGGTTCGTAACGCTGGCAGCGATCGGCTAACCGACTAAACTGGGAACGCCACTCCCAGCATCTACAATCGACTGGCATTATCATGTGGCGTGTGTATTTATTTACTGACTGGGTGACCAACCCAGCAACCTCACACAACGCCTTTAATCCCTTTTTCCTCTCGGCCCCTCCTGCAACCTCTCTCGCGAGGCAGATTTTCTCTCCTCGATACTTCTATTCGAAAGTCGCCTTTCTTCGCTCCGCCTGTGATTGCGCGCGATTCTTCTATTTCGACGAGCAAAAATCATCCTTCCACACTGCTTTGGGAATAATACGAAGGAGGTTACACCGGGTCAAGTGAGAGTCCGAACGCACACTCGGCTCCTATACGTGGTTAGAAAAATGCCGATTGTTCTCGTTAGCCGAGCCAAATGAAGAAAAATTTTTCACGCGCGTGCGCACCGCTCGCCAATTGTCTTATTGTGTTATGAAAAATAAAATTATACCGCTCTTTTATACCATGATCATTATATTTTCTTGAGGGTCGTTATTGTTGTCTGTTTTTTATTATTAGTATTAATCATATGCACAATTATGCTGATTGCTCATAATCGATGCACAAACATAACATAAATTTGAAATACGAAATTGCAGTTGGCCAATTCGATCCTAGTAGGCTTTTGCAAAACGGTATCGCGATGAATTATTAATTAATTAAATTAATGTCCACATCAGCTTTTGCGCTCACATTTTATTTATTGTTGACCGAATTTTAATCCACGATTTATTCCTTTTTGCATAAAGAAGATACAATTTTGGTGTGTCCTTGGCTGGTAATTAAGTATTAATAATTATTATTGACGAAGTAGAGATTATTACTTGTTGAAATAATTGTCCCCAAATTAAAAAAAAAGAAGGATAATAGAAACTATTGTTTAAATAAAACACGTTTGATATCTGGAGCGAAACAAAATTATAGTTATATAAAATAATGTCTTTATTATTTTCACTAACTTTTGTTAATTAAAAAATTGTTTTTTTTTTTACCGGACATAAAAAGTTGTTTGGTTTTGCAAGAGAGGAATAAAAATTACGAGATTAGCAAAACGCGAAAAGAAAAAAAAAAGAGGCACAAGTTATTTTCTTAACGCGACAAAATTTTTTTGCAAATCGTTGTAAAATCGAAGGCAAGTGGAATAAAGCCCTGGCAATAAAATTGAGTGCGGGCGTCGTCTCTTTTGTCACTGTGATTGCTTTTCGAACGTTTATTGGTGCACAAAAAATGCATTCATAATTCACAGAAACTTAATGGCATCGTTATGAAAACTGTTTATCTAAGCAAATTGTCCATGAATGATTAAATATAGCAGCAACAGTGCATAAACATTTGCGCCTGATGCATTATATATATATTATCATCAATATTCCTGTGTGGATGTCACGACCATTTTTAGAACCAGAATTTCATTTACTGTTTTATAACTTCATTTCATTAAAGCATCAGTTTCAAAACAGTTTTTCCCTTCTCAACGAATCGTTCAACCTGAAGATGTTTAATTGATAAAATTGATGCGATGGAAAAAAAAGTAGTTTCACTCTCAATTAATTTTGTTGAAAGGCCTAAAATTAATTTACGATCAGGCGAGAAAAGAAATTTTTTTCCAGCGGCAAATGAGGTTGTCCGGATAGATGATCAGGTAAAGTACAATAGGATCCGCGGAGCATTATAATTTAAAAACTCATCACGAGTCTTACATTTCACATCGCGGCGCATTCATTAAAGCTGATACAAGAAAAGCAGCAGTTTGGAAAAGTAATTCGCAAAGGTCACATTCGGCGCAAAGTGCCTGGCGTGCTTCTCCATGCGTGATCTTTATCAAAGTCCCAGCCGTACGCCTTTTCATTATTCCGTCCAACCACAGTCTCATTACTAGTTGGAAAGTTAATTATTCCATAATCATTGCGATACATGACTTTTCAACGCCTGTTCACCTATTTTTCGGTGAATCACTTCCTACAACGAAAAGTTCACCTAAAAAGTTTTACTACAAATAAAAAAAGATGAAAAAAACAAATGAACTTTTTTCGTATTTCAAATTGAATTTTTTCTTTTTTTTTCGTTTCAATTTTTTTTTTAATCGTATTGCAATAGTTTTTAGTTTTCTTTTCTATTTCAATTGTTCATCCAAATTTGATATTTCCTTGATGAAAAATGTTTTGGCGTTTCAATGTAGGAGTTTAGGGTATAAAATGGTTTTGTGTTTTCGAGCAGAATCGTTTTGTTTGACAAGTAAGGCTGGGCTTTTAAACTTTGGTATACGTCGGTGGTGTGTATATTTCAGGTGTTGGTAAGGCAACAGAAGCAGGTTGAATGGTTGAAGCGGATTATAAGACATTGTGTGACACCGAGGAGGAGATCAAGAATACGAGGGGATCCATTTGGGAATGACTATACGAGCCAGCATTAGTATTATTGCTGCATCCCTCCAAGGAAAGTTGTGCATAAATTGGCAACGCGATGTTGCCAAGTCCCTGGCTCAAGAACAATATTAGTTTTCTTCATTTAGCGCGTACGTAGACGTTTTACACGTAAGTCAGCTTTTTAATTAAACGACAACCTTGCTCCAACGATGACGATCAGTGGCAATCAAATCCAATTTCCCTCGTTGTGAAGCATGGAATTGCATCAGATTTTTTTTCTGTCAAATCAAGACCAACTAATGTTTTCCTCCTTTTTTCTCATTTTTTGTTTGTTTTTTTTTTTTTTTATGCAGGTTGTAATTTAAAGGAAGGGTTTTAGCAATTATAACACAATGAGATTCATTTTAAATGACTTTTTTTCTTGAGTAATTTCTCAAACTCAATACAAAACTTACATAATAGCATTTTTTTATACTCTGCTTAATCGTAATCATAATAACGATATATAAAGATCACATGAATAACTTGTAACCAGAGACCGATCACTGGTCCCCGGCGATAGCCATCGGGCGAATCGTGCGCAAGACATTTTCGGTGCGTTTGAATCCAATTTGTTTTTTTTTCGCAGATAAATCATGTATACGTGTGTGAAACAATTGATTTGTGTGTTCACGAAAATTTCATTGATTTGTTGATTTTGTTTGTTGTGTCCGCAATTGCGCCGATTCTAAAGCGAGACTAAAGTTAGGTACCATCAAGTCACAGCTCGTTACAAATTTGCAAATGACTGATCGAAGATCAAATACGTCGGGTACAATGATAATACGTTTATACGAAGAAGGGTGTGTAAGATAAAAAAAAATGTGACGAGACATGGGTCATCGAAAAGTCGGTTGATGTCGTATCGCGAATACAAAAAATATATGTAATTTGTACATGTCAACCACCCACTCCGCATATCGGCACGCGCGAAAGCACCCGAGAGATCGTTCTGTTATTGCTCGGTGAGAAAATAGAAGCAGCGCAACGAGCCTACACACAGCTCTAACTTAAAATTTACGTTAATCACACTTGCTTTTTCAAATATCACAATACCATCAGTGGATCGGTATCGATTCAGTCCGGCGATGCCGAACTGATATAATTATTTGTTTATAATATATATTATTGTATAATATAATAATAAATGTATGACGAAAAAAAAGTGAGATGATAAAAAAAAGGGAAAATAAATACGAGTACGAAATCGTGTACAAAGTAAAGGTTTCTTGGTCGTTCGTTATGATTGCGAACAAATCCCCCAACCCCCCCTCTTTTAACGTGAGATTACTTTCTTTGAAAGACTAACGGTGGATGAAGCGGGCCCGGGCCCGCTGTCTGAAACTAAAAATAGCATTGCCTTAGCCTACGGTTTACTTGACACTAGCCTGATAAAACGAACGTACCCTACGTATATATCACGGGAAATTTGTTTTCTTTTTCTTCTCTACATCTTCTTATTTTAAAAAGTCTTATAACAATGCATCTTCTTCACTGAAGACATAGACCTCTTCTTAGAAGAGTACATAAAACTCCGCTGCTGCTAATTTGTTTTTCTCGCGCTATCACAATATAATTCTCCATTAGAAACACTACTTCTATATTAATAGAAATTTGAATGTGTCGGTAAGATTCGCAAGGGCTCACCCTCTTCCTCTCCGTGTATAATATAATATATATTTAATATATATATTGTGTGTGTCTTGTGTTTTTTTTTTCGTAATACCATTGTCGATTTTTTCGGCGCGGCAACTGGCACAATTTGGGCGCCGCGGGTCCCGGTCAACGGGACGGTGTCCTGGCACCTTCATTAGTCCTGGTATGATCGGTACAGCTTCTTTTTCTCCAGTGTAAAATCCCGACTTATCATGATGGTTCCGCCACGAGTCAGGTTTCTGTAATACAAAGTGGTAACCCATATCTTTAATAACTTTCATATCTTCACGTCAATTCAACTACTTGCATGATTTCGATTGATCAGCTTTATAATTCAGAGAAATTTTGAATACAAGATAAAAATTTTGAAATGTAAATGTTAAAGAAACAAACTAGGATGATGAAACTTACTTGATGAATTGGGGCAGCAGTATGTGCCACGAGTTGTGGTCCTGTTTGAGTGTCAGGTACAACTCGAAGGTGGACACAGCGTTGGGATCGCACTGTATTCTGGACAATCGTCTGCACATGTTGTCTGTCTCGAAGTTGATGAAAAGAGTGCAACCTCTATAAAACACACAAACAAAAAGTTTTCCAATTTAGTTCACCGTTTCTTTTCACTTGGAAACAATTTGCTCTCGGTTATTCGAATTCGATCCTTACCTGAGACCACAAGGTTCGTTCTCCGCCATAGCCAGGACATCCTGTGAGATCCTAAGTAGCAGATCCGCGGGCAGGAGGACTTCGCCGCAAGCCAGCTGAGCGTGCTTGGCGCCTCTGAGCTCGACCTCGAGGCGTTTGGCGAGCGCTTGACAGGCTCCGTCCAGCTCGTCCGTCGGGTACTCAGCTGCAACAAGCGTGAAAAAAACAAACGTTCAGAAACTGTACATAGACCCTCCCCCCTATCTCTCTCGTTTCCACGGCGATTAACGCGAAACAAAAGACCGACGATCCCGCAGCTGATACCGATCAGCTGATCTCCGTCGCTGATAAGATCCGAGAGGCACTTCCTTGGGGCTCACCAAAAGGAGGACAACAAATTCAACAGGAGGAAAAAGTTTTGCAAGGTCAGAGCTGCTTAGACAATGAGCAGTTGAACATGCTGACAAGTTCCGACGGGGGATCCAACTTTCACTTGGATCTCGCTGGGGGAGTTAAACCCGTGTTTTGGAGTTAAAAAAATGAAACGGAAAGGATGAGGAAGTGCCCCGGAGGTTTTCGTCCGAATCACCTTTGACCCGACCGAAGCTTACCTATATTGTTGCTGAAGTTGACGTTGACCGGGCACGGGAGTACTTCCATCCTGGTATATCAGCGAATTTCGATGAGAACTGAAGAATTTAGATAAAACGCGGAAACGACCGTCTCACCCCCTTTTTATGCCAATTTGCTTTGAACCAAAGGTCGGGGTCGTGGGATCGGGCTCGCTGTGCGAATCGTACGAACCGACTGACTTTGCTCAACTAATCGCCGGCACCGATGACGCGCGTTTTATACCGGCTTGCCCCACCGGCTGCTTCCTTTGTTCCCCGCCGGTGGCCGGCTTGCCCCACCACCTCGCCTAGCAACACCGGCTACGTGATGCTCCGCAGGCACCGAACAGCTCGTGAACCCTCGACCGCGCTCGGTTGAGCTCGGTCGCCTAGACGAGAACACCCGCTCGGTCTCTCTCGTCGTTTTCGTGCCCCGGACCCCTCGCCCGCCACCCCCTCCCGTCCACAACACGCTTTTTCGTGCAAACCGAGCGTTCATCCGCGTTGCGCTAAAACTGGTTTCTCCGCTGACAGGAAGCCACGCTGTACGAACCATTGGGACGAAACACTTTTACTATTTGTTTTCCTTTCTATGATTTGTATTTGCGCAAACCGAGATTTGAACTTGGAACTCACCCCTTAACTTTTTTTCATCTCTCTCCCTCTTTCTCTCCTTCTGTTATTTTATTCCGCTTTTTCAAAAACTAAATTGTCATTCTCAAGAGAGAGAGAGAGGATCCTTTTGGTTCATTGTGGAAGATTTTTTTTCGTTCCCTCGAGAGGATTGTATTTACAGTGCAGAAAAAAAAGAGTTATTGATTGCAATTTTTTGCAGCGATTTGAACGTTCATCAGCAATTTTAAAAGTTATCGGGTTGGATTCGTAATGAGGATTGTCAAGGATAGACAGAGGGGATTTATCTGTTTAAACATAGGTATAGATAAAGTACTTTCAAACGGGAGGAAACAATGATTTGAAAAGTTGGGTGTCAAGGTTTCGCTCGCTGACTTTTTGTCAGATATTGAAGGAACGTGAAATGTTCTGTGATCGTCAAGCGTTTTCTCGGATGACGACGATTTTTTTTTCCAACGCCTGACATTGTGCTTCGAAAACACAGTTTCACGCTTGTTTTAATAAACTATTGATTGTTCGCAGCGCGGTCGCTTTGTTATGTCCTCCGGCTGCTGACCACAAAAGCTATTTCCTATAATGATTTTATTGTCTCAGCTTCATTTTGTTTTGTTTCTCTGTAAATTTTTAATCTTTCAATGTTTTTCTCTCTTTTTTTTATTATCTAGAAATGAAATACATTTTTGTTCTAATTGTATTGATTTCAGCAATCAAACTTTTTGCAACTTTTTGCAACAAGTTTCCTTTTGTGTTTTTCTTGTAGACGTTCATAAAATCTAAAGAAAAGAAAATAACACAAAAAAATAGGCTTGGTTTTTAATTTTCAAAGCCGAGAAAGTACCAAAATATTGATACTGTAAAACAATGCCAAGGGAAAACAGATGTGGTTTCTATGAATCGTTAATGGACGGCAAATATAAAATTTCTACCACTCAAACATAAGGAAAAAATGTATTTTCGTCGCCAACTTTTCTTCAATGACAATTTTATATCGCGCTTTACTTATACATTCGGACAGAACTGACTTGCTAGACAAAACGAAAGAAAAGTCATAATTTATTCAAAACTCCACAAGACATTAATTCCCGATCGAAAAAAAAATTGCATTTCAAATCGATTTGCTTTTCCAATAAGATTCGTCGGAACTTTCCATTTTCCCTGTTAATATTTTCATATCCCCCCGTATCGATCCCAACAGTATCTTTAATACATGTTGTTTTTTTTTCTTTTTCTCTCCCTCATCTAATTTCACAATTTATTTTCAGGCCACGAATTTTTCGTGTAATCAATTGTCGTTGTTCTTCTTCATCTTATTCTTCTTCGTTTTAATCCAGCATATCAATTACGATGATTGATTGAGCAATATAGTTGGGCATTAAGGAGTTTTGAAACAGCCCAGCAGGAAGCCCGGCGAAGGAAAAGACGGCCGGACCAGGCCGGCTACTGGGTTCCGCGTTATTGTCTGCGATGTTTCATCTGCAGTTTTCAGTGACTAACTCCTCTCACACAGAAACTCTGAATACAATTTCTGAATACAATTTCTGGATACAATTTCAACCATGTCATCGGGCTTTGAATTTTAAACGGTCCGTTCGGCTGAGCATCAGGTTGACTCAAGCAGACACACGCGTTTCATCATTTTTCACCAAAACCTCAGGAATACGTTTCTTCACCGAGCGTTTTTCTCGCGGTGAAATACGTTCGAGCATTACATCATGCAATTGCAAAGCACACACGTTTATTTTCAGGATTGTTCAATGATTTTGCAACGATGAAACTGTATTTGCAAATTAACGCGCGAGATTATAACAATTTTCGGATGATAAAAGTGCGGCTTTCGACACTTTTGCTTTTTTTTTTTTTTCTACCGTTCACCACACTTTTATACTTTTTCTTTTTTGTTTTTCCCGTTTCAGAAATGGAAAAACGAAAAATTGTTATGAAACGATAGGAAATCTGTAATTCCGAAATGATGAAGCTGAAAAATTGTATCATTAAAAACATTTGACGATAAAATGATTGGAGGACATTAATTTTTTTAATAGCTTTTTTCGTACTTGCAAAATTACGTTACGCAACCAGAGAAAAAGAAATTGAAAATATCGCATCGTGGCAACTCTATCGGCGCGTCATAAACACGTTCTAACACGATCAAACGCGATTATTCCGGGCTCTTACTCATTAAGTAGAACCGTCGGAAATATTGTAAGAAATCAATTCTTTACTCGTATTTTCTTGATTTGGCATGAAAACCTAAAAAGATTCTTTTGTTCCTGTTACAAGTTCGTTTTGCTCCATACTTTTTTTTCCGTTATAAACTTCTGGATGAGATCGGGAGAGAAATAAGACAAATTGAATGATGAAAGACATTTTTGTGATTATGCGCTTTTTCTAGTTCTATTTTTGAATTGACTGATGCAATGTTAAATAATGACATTGACAATTCATAGATAAACAATTTGTTGCGTTTTTTTTCGTAACCCCTTTTTTTTATTTATTGATGAGCGAGACGAAAAATGATCTTGGTATTATTTTTATATTTTTCAATCGGCTTTCAATTCGTTTGAATCAGTGTCGCATTAGGTTCGCATGCTGCATCTTATTTTATCCAGATTAATAAACAGAAATGAATTGAATATTGGATTTTAATTGGAACGGCAAAGCGACTGTAACCATCGACAAACGATCGTCTCTTTCGCGGAGCTCAAATTTAGCATAATTATATAACGTCGGTTACTCATTCAATATAAATATTTATCGATTTTATTCGACCGTCTCGTTATCAGAATTTAATTTTCACTGTGTAATTACATACTTTCATCTCATCTCGTATGAAATCCGCGCGCACATTCATACAGTATCAAAGTATCATTTTCTTTTCAGACCAAATTAACCTGATTTCAAGCACTTTGTTTTTCAACTTTATTAGCTCTCTAATCGTGAACATTTTTATGAACAAAAGAAAGGAAGTAGTACCCCCAAAAAATAATTTTTTTTTCATCAATCAACAAAACTGTTACATTCAAGTATAAAAATTCATCTCACGAAACAAAGGAAGTGTTATGATGAATCAAGTTCAGGATCACACTTTTCATACCACACAATAGAAAATGATAAATAAATAAATGGCCCGAAAAATGAAAAGAACTCAAAAGGAATCCAAATGATTTCATCCCCAACGAAAATACCCTTCGGTGAGTTTTTATCCGCGAAAATCTTGTGTGAAAGAGTGTGTGTAACAAAAAAAAAAGAGTCGGGCGCTGTTTGTGCAACATTCGGTCCATAAAATTTTCCACTGTAAATAATTATGTGAACGCAGCAGGGCATTGGCGCAAAACTATATAATAACTCGGAGCGCATATCGGCGAAACTTTTCAATGCGGCATTCATCGCAAACAATTACGCTCGTTCTTCCCACAGGCTGGCAACATCGGCTCCCCCTGTTGGCAAAATCGCGTCCCCCCGGTGGGGCCCCTCGCATGCAACCTCGGATGTAGGCAAACCCGGGGCAGCCCTACAAAGAGTCAAAATCAGGAACCAGGCAGCGCGCAAGTGTCAATTGTAAGTGACCCGTCACGCGTGCGGAGTGGCCCTAATGAGCGTGCCGACAATGCCCTCGAATTTAATTTTCGATTGCCATTGTATCGACGAGAGACAAAGAGTCCGGCTGTACGCTTTGACGACTCAAAATTCGACCCACTATCTCCCACTTGATAAAGGATACAAATTGTTTATACATGTTTGCTCACCGATGCGCGAGACGTCACCGCGGTTTTGGTCACGTTTGCACTCAATTTGACAACTTTTGACATTTAAACGATTCTCATTCAGTTCAAGGTGTATTTTTATTTTAACAATTTGAGTGATTTAATTAATTGTAATCAAAATTATAATCATAACATTGATATCGTATTAAACAGGCGGTTAATTGAAAATTTGACATTCAAGATTTTAAAAAGTGATGATAAAAATGTATTTAAAAAATGTGTTTATAAAAAATACATTTTTCGTACAAAGAATAATTGCAACGTGCAAAAAAGGTAGAAAAACGTATGATTCACTTTTTTTGAAGCAAAACAGATATAAAAAAGAGATTATAAATGATAAGCACCATTAGTCATATGAAAATGTAAATATTAAAATTAAACCATCTCCAATATTCATGAGATTGATAACTTGTAAACTCTTACCACATTTCATTTTGCTTTTCTTTCTTTTTTTTTCTTCTTTCATTTCTTTTTTTCTTTCTCTTTTATTTTGTTATTTTAAGTGTTTTGTTTTCGTATTCACAATGATTCAAAACAAAATGGTCTTATTTAATCGAAAGAGATAACATTGATCCCGGACGTTGACTTTTCAAAAAATTGTTCCGACGAGAGTTTCGAAGAAGAGCTTTATTGCAACAGCTGAATTATAAATCATGGATTGAATTTTCCTCGGTACCCTATCAAAAAAGCATATCAGGCCAGCTTTTATTCATCGGGGAGGGGAAATTAAACATTTATAATCCTCGCAGAGGAGTAATTTCATGTAACCTTGCACTCACGATTTAGCATGTATCATCAATCACTGGTGTAATCTGGGTGTCGGAAAAGTCGTTGACATTTAGATTCGCGTTGATTGAGGCACGTATTAATATCATAACGGTTGACGTAACAAAAGCTATAAGCGAGGCAGGGTCTGCATTATTTGCTGGCGCACGTTCTGCCTCGCACGTAGCTCAACTCGGAAAAAACAAAGGGAAAGCGAAAAAAAGCCTTTGAATATTACATTGTCGCGGATTCCTGGCCTATCTCTCTGTCTCTCTCCGCTAATTATAATAATACTTCTTTTATTACGACCGGCTCTGCATTATTCATCGCCTTTTTTTCCTTCTCTCTCGCTCACGCTCTCCGGCGACAAGGAAGAGGCGAGTCGGAAAAAACAATGTACACACCGCCCCGTGCAACTAAAACATAATAATAATCATCGCAATGAAACCCGTAATTATTTCGTGCAATTGCGATGTCTTATTTAGCGGCCGACGATTTTCCGCGGTGAAAGTTTTTTCCGCCTAAAACGACCCGAAAGATAAAGTCGCCTTTTGTGACGTAACGAGCGGAGAAATTTTTTTTCCGTCCCAACTTTTGAAAACCCACTTTTGAGTTCGTTCCACTGTGTTTGTGTCGAATTTGAGGGAACTCAAATAGAAAACGAGTTGATGAGAAACAAAAAATAAAAAAAAGTAATAAAATTAAAAAATTAAAAAATTTTCCGTCCGTCGAAAATAACATCCTGCCCGTCGTATAAGTTTAACTGTTAATTAAATAAATGATTGATAAATACAAATTTAATTTCCGTTCGATTTTTCTGCTGTGACTAAGAATAAACTAAGAAATCGAACGCTTCTGAGAGCGTCGTAAAGTTATAATAATAACAACAAATTCTCGTAACGTGTGGCAAAAAAAAATTTTTTTTTTCTTTCGCAAAAAGAAAAAGTAATATTTCAGAGCATTAAATCTTAACTCATGTATATTCATCCGTGTTTACCAGATTACACGGGTTTCGTACGCGAAACTTAATTAAATCACATTTATCGATCAACGCTTTCAAATTCTGGCAAACAGCAGCACTTGTTCTTATTTTAATGCTCGCCGAGGTGTTTGATGATGCAAATCAAGGCATATATTAGACATTGTTTACGGCCCAGGCGCATCGGCCTATATACACAATCACCAAAAATTACGTCATGTTTAACAGCTGATTATACTCCAGCGAGGAAAAATCATCGTCTTTTCGTGATTTTCTGTCATCGCGATCCTTGAGCCATTACTCACTCTTATGCCCCGAAGAAAACATCACCTTTCCGCCAAGCAGACACTGCGATACATTTTGTTTCATCATCTTTGACGTCCGAAACCATCTTGTTTTTTCATCTCTGAAATTTTTTTCAGTGTGTTAACGCACTCTATCTAGGCCGTATTGAATCAGTATTCTGTCTAATTTAATCATCCGGATTTACGTCAAGTTCATCCAACTGTCAACGAGGAGTATAATTAAACTCGTATAAATGATAGTAGAAAAAGGGCGAAGGATGAAAAAAAAAAAAAAAGATATAAAGGAAAAAAAAAATAAACAACTGATGAGTAATCGAAAACGTCTAGCGATTAATTGGCAAATTAATTGGCATTTGATTTGGATTTAATTAATCGGCGAAAAAAATTTTTTTCGTCCAATTAGAGATATGACGAAAACTGGATCAGCGGCTCTTGTGTGCGCGAGTCACGTTGATGTGGGTGCGATTAGATTGACGTGGATCGATGAAAAGGATCACATTTTCATAACGATTTCATTCGGCTCTAAACATCCCAGTGGCTCGCGATTATGATTCGCCAATTCATGCCTCGCCAGTGAACCGAAGTGTATTCAACTCGGTGCGATTACGCGAACGCGCATGCGTCGAGCGAAGGTTCTTGAAATCCGCGCGCGACTCTGGTCCAAAACAACACGGCAACAATATCATTAATTGTAAAATTAATTTTGCTGACAGCGTGTAAAATTGCGCGTCGAAAAAAAAAATTTTTTTTTTTGACATATTCAAATAAAATGAGTTGTTGGCTCAAAGATCTAGTGATCTCAATTTTCACGTTCGTTTCATCATCCATTTATTGAAATTTTTTAATTCTCATTTATTTAGATGCTTGAAAATGTTTTAAAACTAAGTCATCTAATAAAAACCTCAATAAAACCTATATATAAACTAAGAACCAAAAATCTAGATTTAACATTGTATAATTAGTTTCTTCATTAAAAAAAAGATCTAGATTTAAAATTTTGACAATGTTTTGAAAAAAGTAAAATTTTGCTGAAAACGTAAAAAGTGCAAGAACCCTGTTGCTATTGGTTTCGACATTATTACACCCCATCCGGTTGACAGAGATATATCATTGGCCGCGTGTCGTTACCGGGCGCAAAGTTCTTTGTTGCTAGTCGCGCTTGGGCGCACGTATTCGATCGATTGCCGTCGTATGTCCGAAACTTGTATTATGCATGTTCGCACACGAGCGCTATTTGCGCCACTGTTTTGTACTTGGCGTGTATAATTGGGCCTGCGAGCGACAAAACACGATGACATTTTTTTTGCCCGGAGACTACCTCTCAAAACGAAATATTGACGAGTTCATGCGGCGCGGCCCTACGGTTTCCTTTAGGACCGGGGCTGCGCAGATTTAGGACAGCATTTTTTCGCCTAATGTTATTTCAGGATCTGCTTGATGTCTTTAATGAGAAACACGCTCGGTTAAAATAAGCTCGCGGGTTAATGCAATTTTTCATGATACGCGCGCCTACCAACTGGATGTTGATGACTAAAATAGTACAACGTTGTTCGTAAAAAAGTACACCTTTCTGAAAAATGACGTGGAATAAAAAAAAAATAAAACATTAATGCATGGTGCATGTTCGCGCAAAAATATGCTCGTTTATAAAGTGAGGTTTATATCAATTGTATGCAGATGCAGTCGTTAATATTATCGACGCGAGGAAACTATTGTAAATAAATTTTAGAACCTCCTGTTTCTCTCTCCGTCGCTCCTTTATTTTGAACCTTAACTGAAAGAAAGAAACAAAAAAGCACAGCCAAATATTTCCTTAACGAAAGCTTTTTCTTTCACTCGGCAACTGGGCAACGCAAAACGCTCCTAAGGCATTTCTGGCGCGCAGGTCAATTTGTCCAGATATCGAAGATATTCGACGTTCGACCGACAACTTTGCGAGCAATTTGTTTGTACTCAATTAGTTTGAATTGAATTCATTTAATCTGGACGTCCATTTCATTAAGCCGAACCTGCGCCCGGGCTCGACATTTCAATGATCAACTTTTTTCTCTCTCTCACTCAAAGAGCTTTGACTTTTTGTTTTTGCCTCTTCTTCGTCTAGTACCTTTGTGTGCATCAAGTTTCGAGTGATGCAACTTGCACAAACTTTCGATATCCAAAAACGTTTTGACTTTTTTTTTTTATTTCTGCACTGAATTATGTATTCGAGCATCCGTCGTTTCAAAATTGGAGAATACGCGAGAATCGATAAAAATCGTTAGCGCAGCTGCGCGCAGCCCGTTGTCGAATTTCCATCGCCATCTGCAAATGAAAAGGAAAGTCATTAAAGTTGTCAAAACATAATACCAGCAGCGAAGGCGTTTTGTTACTAGGCGAGAAAAAGACGCACCTGTTTTTGTTCCCATAATCCTGTTGGAATTAGCCCCGGGGAACAATGAGCGAGTGTTAATTACCCTTACTTGACCAACAACAACGTCGGAAATCCTTCAGGATTTTCAGGTAAATGGGCTTGAAGAAGATGCCTCTCCTCAGTTGTTGACTCCGGTTTTATGACCTGCCAACGTTACTCGGGGTAAACAACTAAACAACGCCTTGTACTTTGGTTATTATTCATCGTCCTGAAGGTACCATAAAAATAATCCTATTATAAGCGAGAGATAGACGCAGGATTATTTGTCACAAACCAAAAAGGAGATGTAGAAGGAAGGAGAGGACGAAAAAAAACGAAAAAATAAAAAACATCTCCAGTCTCCTTTTATGGTCGCACCAACACATGCAACGCGGACTCGACTTTTTTTCTCCCGGGCAACTTCTTTTTTGTCATGTTTATGACAGGACCGGGCAATTTTAACTTTCAATAAATAAACGTTCGAGATGCGCTTCCTAGAGGTCTCGGGTGCATGAATATGCAAGCAGCGTTTATGTAATCGGTCTAATGAATTTCAGTGTTTGCAACATTGTCAATGTTAACAGGGAATTATCGCGCTGGTAAAAATAACTCGATCGCGTATCTGATTCGGCGGACAAATGTTTAACTTTGTAAAAACAAGATGTCCATCGCGGTTATAAATAAACGTACAGTTACGTACCGAAGTACTTTTCTATAAGGCTTTGTTGTTAACGGTAACGTCGAACGGATAATGCTGATGAAGATTAATTAGAGTCACTTTTGATGTGAAGCTTTTGGTTGTCGAGTTTGTTTTGCCCCCTTCTCCCCCCCCCCCTCTCGGACGGTTTTTGTAAATATAAATTTTCCGTCCAATTAGGACGATCAGAAAATCGGTATATTTATTGAAGTTGTTTTTCTAAGACAGTTTCTAAGGCCTTGCTTTATTGGGCAAAAACGTTTCCGAGCCCTCTAAACGGTCTCGAATGCAGTGGAACTTTCCGAAGCCCTTTGTCACTCAGTCGATATGGAAAAAAATGAGTAGACCACTGACATTCGTTTGAGAACAAAAAATCTTTCCTATAACGTCTAAAAGAGTAAGACGGAACGCGCGAAATTAGCATCGGTTTACGAATACAAATTGCTCGTTTTGAAAGATTAATAGTTTTTTAAAATACTAGAAAGAGTGCTCTGTTGTTAGCGATCATTAGGCCCCTGAGCTGCGGAGAAAACAATGAGTGCCCCTCTAATTTCACGAATAATTCACAAATTCTTTATGCTCTGCACAATTACGCGCACCATTTTTACATGTTTCGTTGATGTATGTTTCATGAATACAATTCTCGCAAGTATCTCAACTAATGTCCAGTGATCTGCAGGCGCTCATTAATTCCGGCACGGCTTCATCCTTGTTCATGGAAAGTTTTCGGCCATCAGTTTACAAAATTAGATTTAAAAAGTTTTGAATGAAAAGAACAAAAAATTATCGAATAAAAAATTGCTATTTCGCAGATTTTCTTTAAACTGCACCTCGTACGTTGCATCAAATCCGAAGCGAATCCTTCTTAGGTTCAGTATCTTATCGGCTTTGCTGTTCCATTCGGAAAAAAAAAAAAAAAAAAAAAAAAAAAAAAAAAAAAAATGCCGGTTTTCTTTACACTGTCGCCGGTAATTCGTAGAATAGAAATAGCAACGGCAATTATAACATCAACAACAATGGCACTGAAAATAAATAAACAAGCGTTTTCTCTGAAAAACAACTTTCTGATGGGTGCACTTACCTGCCGCCACACGCACGCCAGTCTCCAAGCTTGAAAATCCATTAATCCCAACACGTCGGTATAAAATTTAAACAACAATTAGTACCTCGATACATCATTCTCTCATTTGCTACTTTACATTAAACAGTGAAACGTCCATTCCGCAATGCAAAACCTTCAAAAGCGTTCGATCCCGGAGTCTTAACGACCTTTTCATTCAAGTTATACCGACTCATTTTTGTTCTTTTTGTTAACGGTCAATTTGAAATGCTTAAAAAAATTGGAGCAATCAATTGAAACACTTGTAATCATCAGAAAAGTTGCACTATATTCAACTTGTTTTCTGATACAAAAGGTGGTTGACTTCAAAAACAAAATTCTGTGTCAAAGTTTTATTACAAAATTGTTTCGTGTTACAAAACTGTGATGAAAAAAAAACTTTTGAAAAAAACACCGAACAACTTTTTCGTCTAATCTGATGTCAGATTACCTTTCAATTCTATATGTTTTTTTGATTGGTTTTTTATCGTTTTAATTTTTCGTTAGGTCAAATTGAAATTCATTTCAATGTTTATAATTGTAACAGGCTGAATATTTTACACTTTGCCAAAAGCGCTATTGTATCTATTTTATACAAACGGACATTAAAAAAACAGCTAAAATTGATTATTATCTCAAAAATCTTAATTTTTAAGCTGGTTTTTATAGTTGGTTCGTATCACGGAGAACCTTAAATGGATAACGCAACTAATGAAATTGTTTTTTTCCTATGAGCGTATAGAATATTTAGCTGCGTTTAGCAACACCGTTGGAAACTAGATTCGGCTCGGTTCGGCCGTGTTCGGTCGCGCGATTCGATATCGTGTGAGTGCACCAACACGAACTCAGCGACGCCCGTTCGGCTAGGCATCATAGACAGGTCTACTGTTTTCGAATCGTGCATTATTTTTCAGCCAAAGAAATTTTTCGTGTTGGAAATGAATTAATCAAATACGTAAACACGAGTCATAATAATTGATCGGCACGGATGACTAACTCGCACCGCTTATGCTAACTTTGCATAATTATTTTATTACCAAGTCATGTGACCAATTAAAATAAACGCGCGATTATTCAATTTTCATTCGCAAACATCAAATTCGGTTACATCATTTTTCATTTGCATCAAATTAACGCTCAGTTTCCTACATTTTTTTAAAACAATTTTTCATGTTTTTTTTTCTTTGCAGTGTAATGTAATTAATTGCCGACTATCAAGATTTTGAACGTTCGATTTATTTTCGGATTTTTCTTTTTAGATTTGCTGAATTGCAATTAGATGAGAATTAGAGAAAAAATAAATTTGCACGCGGAGCTGAGAAGTGCATAAAAATGAATCTACCAAGTGACAAGCTGTAATTATACGATGCTCAATGAAATATTTTTAAAATCAATTGAAATTGAGACGCTGCTTTAATTATTACTTGTAATTACCATGAGCTATTAATTTGAATGCATAATTAATCCTTTTGGGGCGATGACAAAAATGCACACGGCTTTTCATATTTGCACAATAAGTATCAACGAATTAAGTGGATTGATGCTAAATCTAATTTAATTTTCTAATTAAAATTTTCATAGCCCTGTCCTCATCATTCATGTCAGTACCGCTGAATTAAATTTTCTCTCCGCGATAAATCCTTTTTAAGATTAAAATAACAAGTAGTGTTTGATTAAATTCTGATACCTCCAAAATGAAGAAATACAAATTTCGTTAACTCAAAAATAGACATTTTTATGGAACACAAAATTTACACACTGAATAAGATAAGAATTAAAAAAAAAGAAAATTATTATATGAAAAAAAAAAGATACAAAATGCAATACCGCAGACCGTAAAAAAACTATGATTATCTTTGTTTTTTTTCTTCTCTTTTCCTCTGTGACTAATAGAATTGAAATCGTCGAAATGGACGTGAGTAATACCTCAACAGTGGAAAACGTGATGTGGGTCTTGTACGCTTTTGAAGGTCAAGAAAGGTTATTAAAAACAAAGGTGCATGTTAAACGCACGTATTATCTTAATTAAATACGAATTTAAATAGGCAGAATATATAATTGAAATAACAGTAAAAACGTACAAGTCAAGAATATTAATTCCCAAGGACAACTCTCTCTCCCTCTTTTCATTTGAAAAATGTTTTCCCCGAGTCATTTTCTACATTGCCATCAACTGGTGACATTTTAACGTATGCTGCATTTTTAAATGTTAACATCAGTAGGTAACTTGCCGACAGTCGGTAATTTATCAACAAAACAAAAACTGCTTTATTATTTGTCGATAATCAAAATTTATCAACCATTTTCATTTCTATTTAATATCAAACTCGATTATTAAATTTTAAAAAAACAATGTTATCATTAAATTTATCAAAATTACAATGAACTTTCATTATTCTTTACTTGAATAATTTTTCAAAGATACAAGGTCAAAAAATATTTTTGAAATTCAAATACGAGGAAAAATCATTTTTAAATGACTAATCTTTCATATGAAAATGAAACAACAAAACATATTTGGTCATAGGAAATTCCAATCATGAAAAATAAACAAGAATGCAAAAAAGAATGTCAGTGTCGAAACAGTCCCCTCTCGGAGAGCAAAGTGAGAGATCGCGTGGAACGTTTCGTCATTGTTCGGTTGTTTCGCGCCGAGTCGAGAAAGCGTTCCCCGGTTGTCCTGCGCAGCCAAACACGGGATATCGACATTCGCGGTCTTACACTCGCGTCAATTCGGTGCTCGTGTCGTCTGCACATAACCTACAATTACGTCAAGGTAAGTGGTGGCAGTTAGTGTGTGTCAAATCTTCCGTTGGAAGTAACCGTGCAATGACCTTCGCATCGTACGATCTTCTTGGCAGTAGTAAAAAAGAAAGACCCACGGAACTACATATGTCACTCAATCACGTCAGACTCGATTAGGTAATTAAAATGAGCACCTTCGCATGTGCCGAGCATTTATTTTTGCCGACAAAAGGTGAGTGCTCAATTAACAATGAGTTCAACTCGGATCGACTTTTACTTTCACTCTGTCATCACACGAGATTACGTGTAATCGAGCTTCTTTCTTTGGAGTGATCTGTTGGTTGAATCAGGGACAACAGAATCCGGCTGGTAATCTAAGTTTCAACATTGGATCAAAACATTGTGAATCAAATTTCGTCGGCTGTGATAAATTTGAAACATTGAAACGTTACATAATGATTTGACGTATCATTTTTTGCAGATACACTTTCAAGTTTAAAGGAAAACGAAACAGCAGACTGAAAGAGAGGCGACACTCCAGCACATCAATTTGTAATCGATGTTGAGGTTGCGAAAAAAAAAATCTGCACAAACAAATTGCAAATGTTAAACAGACGTTTATTTACACGGCATCAAATTAAGCAGAGACCGGATTTATAAGAATCGGATTGGATTACTCACATTCGTCACCGACACTATAGTGTGACATGAATTTTGATAAGCCAATTTATCGATAATCGGACTGCATCGTCTTGGGTTTCGGCTTGATCACCATAACGCTGATTAATTAAGCATAGGATTGGATCAATTGAGTTCAATAAAATCGCTGTCTATGTTATCTGCATAATCGACTACTTTTCAACGATTCGCAACAGAAAGAAAGATCTCAGGGAGATCTTTCTTTGGGGAATAAACAGCTCGGTCGATGGAAGATCTTAAATAACATTTCAAGGAAATCAAGTAAAAAATAAAAAAATAAATACTCAGCGATGAGCAAAAAACAACAAACAGACAGACAAAAAGCCAAGGTCTGGAGAGAAGGATACACGAAAAATGGATTAGAATTCATTTCATTTCTTTTTTATTTCTATTTTTGATAGGAATTTGATTTAGAAAGGAAATTGTTGCTAGCTGATATAAAACTATACCGAGTAGAAACATTTTATCTCCCAAGGACACGGGGCGTATGGCCTCATAGAGAGAAAAATGGAAAAAGGATAATTGTATACAGGTGGCTGACGTTTAATTGTTGGATATGTCGATTAAGTACGGAGGTATCCACAACGGCAAAAGTTGTCTCTCAAAACCGCAACCATTTGACTGAGCCTAAAAATAAAATTATGGGACGACACTTTTTTATTTGTCGTGTTCGCTGTTTATGAGAAGGAAGCTTTAAAAGTGAAACGTCGTACATGATTTCTCTTCATCCATGCAGGAAAAAAAACTTTGAAAGATAAAATTCGATAGAAATACACAATCAAATGTGATATTAATTGAGATTCAATTGAATGAATTTTCAAAATTTAGAGAATAAAAGTCATCACTTTTGAGATAATTTAACAAAAAAATATATAAAAAATGGATTTAATAAGATCTGACGTAAATAGAAATATTTTACTAGATATAATCATTTACATATATTACAAGTTTTAAGTCTTTTTTTTTTCATTTTTCAAAAGTCAACGGCTCTTTCTGTTCAGTATGCAAGCTGCACTGCAACAGTTAATGAACTGTTAACTTTCCGTAGCTAGAACTAAATGTTGTGTAATGATACACAACTGGAACTTATCACGGATGAATTCTAACTTTTACATCGAAGATTATTGATTTTTCTGGATTATCAGTAGAATGCCAATAAAGGGGAAACAACTCTGGGAATTTAATAGCGGAATTGTTATGAGGAAAGTAGTAAGCGGGTCAATCTTGATGCGTTCAATTTTGACTCGGTCACCCAGTTCGTGACACTGAAATCATAATCTCAGGGAAAAACCACGCTTCCCCTGTTTAAGAAAAGCCGCAAGATTTTGATACCAGTATTTGATAAATGGTCGAGCTAACTGTGGTCTGTTCAGTTGTCCCACTGAAATCGGCATATAACGATCGTGAATTAAACTTCCGTGCATTACTCAAACCAAAAAATTCAAATGGGAATTACAAATATCATGGTATTTATAGATTTCTATTGTGATGATAGTTTCATTTGAACCCGTGTCTAAAAAAGAAATTTCATTTTTTTTCCGTATGTATTTGATTCGAAAATAATAAGACTTTAAACACGGCGCGGTTTTAAACACAAAAAAGCTTGTACAGTGAAATTTTTTTTAGTTTTACTGTTAATCGTGAGGTTGGGTTTGGATTAAAAAGTTTTAATCCGGTATAAGTTCCAGATCGAAAAATTCAAGAAAATTGAGGATGTGCATGTAGTGGAAAGCGAAAAAAAAATGTAACGGTCAACTATTATTATTTGTAAAAGGATGTGATAGATTAAACTCCCTGCTTAGTAGGTAATAAGCATGCCATTGCTGCAAAACACTCGACCTCGAGTACCCTATCGAATAAGAGTAGATGCGTTATTATGCACGTCATGTATAGGGTGTCTTGAAATAGTTTTTCATACCTACTGTCAAACTCACGTAACATCATTCGTATATAATGATACGCAATTGCGTAGTTGCAAAGAGAATGGGATTGTCGGCTCAGACATTGTTTACTGATTGGTATTTATTTATACGGATGAGAGAAAAATGCTTAGAGAAATCTCAACGTTAGATAAGTTTTGTTTCTCTTTTTTTTCAAATACATCACGATGGAATTTGCAGACTACTTGTCTAAGTTGGATTGTCTAAAGTAATTATGAAAAATTAGTCATCCTCGGATGATTATCTCTGAGAGTAAAACTTAAAAGAAGAATAATATGATCGCAAGAAAAAAAATGATTCAAAATATTTTCAGTTATTTTTAACGTTTTAAAAAAAATGGACGAATAAAAATGCAAACAAGTAATTCTCGAGGAATGATTATCTGTTTGAGCGATTAGACAAATTGATACGATAGGGATTGAAGAATGATTTTGCGATTCACAACTGATCTGATTGATAAAACCAAGGCCTTTGGTAGAAAGACAGATTCACCTCTTTTCAAGTAACGGGTCCCGTTTGGAAAACACCTATCGCTTAACAATGCAACTTACAGTGAACCTCGGCAGAAGATATTGCAAAGTTTATCGCGACGGTTTGTTCGGGCGAATATGTTTCATAACAAGTTTTGTTACTTGTACCCAGAACTGCGTTTCTTTATTATTATGAGACGGAATTCGTACAGGTGAAAGGAGAGTGTAAGCAACGACGAAAATGAAAGCGAAATATAACATTCGACATGATAATTGTTATTAGCATACACGAATTAATTAAAGTTTTTATATTAAAAATTCGGCGTTTATAAAATGAAGAATAACAAAAGTTTTTGAGAATACAAAGGATGGATTTCATAACCGCATTGTTAGTGTGAGCCGTTTTGTTCGATAAAGTGTATATCAAAAAAGCGATAACACAATGTTGAGTTGTATTATTTATAAAAAAGTGAAAATGTCCATGTGCGAAACTGACAGCTTACAATTATCTTTTTAATAGCAGCGTTGAAGAAAGTTTCAAATTTTACATCGTGGAAAGTTGAAAATCCATTACAACAAAAGAAATAATAATTGTCAGTCGAAATGTGTTAAACTTTCTGGGAGGAAAGGTGCGATATTGAAATCAACTTAAAAAATTTAGCGATATACAGACAGAGATAGAGACAATAGTTACGTTCTCCTATATAACATTTTTTAGTTTGCAAACGTGAGCATGAATATCGGGATCTTTTTTTTTTTTTTCATGAGTTTACAGTTTGCGTAATGTGCGATCCCGATCAGTCCGCAGACCATTGCGCTCTCGGCAACTTGGGAACCGTAGAAAGTACCGCGTTTTGTCGGGATATTATTCACGCTCTCCTTTGCCTTGCTCACGGTTGATTAATTTCCATCGCGATCAAGTTCGGAGTGAACATTTATACGATATTAAATTGTGAGCAACTAATGAACGTTTTAATTCAATCCAATTAAATTTGTGGCAAACACACCACAACATTCTGAAATTGATAATATATTTTTTTTTTCTCCAGTTCTATTTTCAATTAAAAAATAAGGTCAGGATGTTTTTTCAAGCAAGATAATAAAATTTGTTCGTGTGATAAAAATTAGTTATTCAAAATCATTTTTTCAACCTGACTTTATTCAACGTTGAATGACTTTTTCATAATTTAGTAAACCGATCAAATGTTTCAAAATGTTACACTGTCTCCGGTGATAATGTTATCTCTGTGATTGCAATTTACAATTCAGACCATTGTTTATATCCCATAACAGGATATACCCAGAGCAAGGGCATATCCCGTTTATAAATAAATAATTGATAATCGAATTACTACAAGGTTGAAGTTGTACATTGGGTTTTGATCTTTAATTCATCCACAACTTTTGGTTTCTTCTATCCAAAACTTATCAGGAGAGTCGATTTGCACTGTTACTTCTTATGACTGCTAAGATTATTTGAAATTGATAGTTGATGATAACCTGAACTTTCCTTTTATGAAAATTTTCTTTCGTTGCTTTATAGATTAACCAGAATTTTAATCGGTGATCTTTTTTCAGATGGACCATATGCATCATATGGCACACGCTGCAATGGACCACAACCACAGTATGCATGATCACACGGCCATGAATCACTCAGCTATGAACCACGGTTCGATGGGCC
Organism: Trissolcus japonicus; assembly: GCA_030522925.1. Taxonomy (NCBI): domain Eukaryota; kingdom Metazoa; phylum Arthropoda; class Insecta; order Hymenoptera; family Scelionidae; genus Trissolcus; species Trissolcus japonicus. The sequence goes on from JAPYZS010000463.1 coordinate 91,538, forward strand.
ATACAGCAACAACTATGACCCCCAATATGGACCACTCAGCACATGCAGCGATGGACCACTCAGCTCATGCAGGAATGGACCATAGTGCCCATGGAATGATGGTAAAATGTCTAACATGATTTTAAAAACAAAATTTTTAATTCAAACAACTTCTTTCTCTGTAATTTTATATTACCCTGTACATTTCTTAATCGTCATTGTTATCACTAATTTTGTTTAATTATCATTGTTTGGATTCCTTTGATTATTTATTAACGCGCTGAATAATATTTTTCAGATGATGGCCTTTCACTTTGGATACGAAGAAACGATACTTTTTGAGCAGTGGAAGATAGATTCAGTTGGTGGTCTCATTGCCTCGGTCATCGGAATTGTGATTATGGCTGCCCTTTACGAAGGCCTCAAGTATTACCGAGAGTATTTGTTCTGGAAAACGTACAACACTCTGCAATACAGGAGTGTTACAGTGCCACCGGAAAAAAATGTTGTCAATGAAAACAATCAAGTTGTACAGTGAGTTTCATCTTGATACACTCGAATCGCAATTTTAATGCCCAGCCAAAGTCATGCCTTAACATATTTCATTCCAAAATGTCAATCATCATCCATACACTTTGATTGAGTGATTTGTAGTCATGTAACTTAAACGAAGGCTTTAAAAAATCGTGATTCAATGAGAAAATTGTTTAACCATTGTTACATAAGAAACGGATAGGTGCGATTTTTTCAAGAAATAAACGAGCAAAAAAAGAAATAAAATGAAAATTCTTTGTGAAAGATAAAACAAAAAGTGACAAACAGAAGTAATTAATCCGTCATTTTTTGCATTCTAGTATGGTCGGTGAAGTTATCCATAAACAGCCGTAAGTAAAGTGGCGCATGTTAATTAAGTATGTCTCTGCAAAATGAGCTTGGCTAGCTAATCACTTCCAGCTATCTTGTATCCTATTACTTCTGACTGTTTTATCTTTTGTTTAATTTCGACATTTTAATTTTGGTTTTCGCAATTTATGTAATTTATACAGCAAACAAATTTTTACTGTCAAAATTTATAGCGCATGAGACGATTAGGCATTTTTGTGTACATGTGTGTATGCACGTTTTGATTTCATAGTAGAACTTAGTTATTAGTTTAGAACAAAAAATGTTTCTGAATGATGTTTCTGAAATTATTATTTCAAATTTGATACTTTTTTATTACTACTTCGCGTTCTTCTTTAGTAAGAATCATTACCTCAGCAATAAATTAAACTTCCGACTGAAACTGTTATGAAACGTCAAGTTTTGTGAAATTGTAATATCTCATTGACAATATATATTCAACATAATTTATTTAATTGGACATACATATTAACAAAGATTTGTAATTATGAATATCCAGCGAGTTTCGAATTTACCGAGAATTTCATGTTTCATAAATCAGTATTGGGAAATCATTTCTAACAAGGCCATTGCTATAAAAACCGGCACAAAATGCATTAGACATTTCATTTCACCTACCTAAGCTTGTACAAAAAAATCTTATTAGTTTCACTACCAATATTTTTTGTATAAATAATACAATGATTCGTATTTTTCAGACCTACAATGTTTTCTTGGATCCATGCCTTCCAGACACTGCTACATATCGTCCAGATTATACTTTCATACTTCCTGATGTTGATCTTCATGACATACAACGTTTGGCTTTGCCTTGGCGTAGTTTTGGGTGCCGCGATCGGTTACTTTCTCTTCGGCTGGAAGAAATCGGTCGTGGTGGACGTGACAGAACACTGTCACTAGCCAAGACCGAAGCACAAAATCGTTTAGCAAGGTGGTGTACATTTATCAAACTAATCGCAATCTGAGAAACGGCTTGGTGACAGGATTGACATGTCGTTTCTGAAACTTAACTCGATCTTTTGACTGCGATTGTTGCTTCGAGATCGACTCTCGATTCAAATTCGTCTTGAATAAGTATTGTATATACATTCAATGAAGAATATAGTATTTTTGTATATAGTACTTGAGATTCAGAAGCTTTTAACTATGATGAACAATTGTGTTCAATTCGATGACTGAAATTTTGGTTTTGGGCTTTTCTTATATCTATCGGATTTAATTTTGCGAGATCAGTCGCACAAATTGTAAATATTGTTGGAGCCTGGTGGTCTAAAAGCTATTGTGAATTATCTAGATGTATACATTTATTGTGTATAGTATGAAAAAGTGGAATGGGAAAATGAAAGAATAGAGCAACACGTTAAAACGCACGCCTGTTATCGCTTTTTTGTAACAATTTTGGTTTTATAAAAAGAGGCGCGCCTGTTGGTACTTTTTTAAAATGGGATCACGAAACCAGGCTATCAAAATTGTATGATTTAAGCGTTTTTATTTCTTATACAACATACAAAATATTTAAAGCGAAATATATATAATATATACAATTGTTAAAACAATTTATTGTTTTCGTTTCCTCTCACTTGAGTGAATAAATACATTTTTTTAATATCCTGTTCTCTAAATACGATTCGATTTAAAGCTTTTTTTTTATCGCAGATTTAAATTTGGTCTGAAGAATGGTGTTTTTCACAACGGCGCCGTCGTAAGCGTTGTTTGCTTGAGAGTCACTTTTAGAACGACTTTTTGTGCTGCTTAATTTATAAATCAATGACAAAAAAATAAACCGTCTTCTCTTTTGTTTAAGTTCAATTCTAAAAGTGACGATTTTTGAGACAATAATGCTACTTCGACACAGAATTCGAGTAAATATGTGAAAACGTACGAAGAAGATAGTATTATTTCTTTACACCTAAGAATCAACTGTTTTTTAAACAGTAAGTTACAATTTAAATTCAATGAACACAATTTTAATATCATTATACGATAATTTTCGACAAAACGTTTGTAAATCAGTTATCTGAAGCTTATTTTGAAGATACTTTTTATCACAATCAATGCGCCGCTTTGATATTTTTATACCTTAAGAACGATATTCTTATCTAATTGTTTGTTTTACGTCATACTATGACAGTGAGACATAATCTTTCTTTAACCCGAAAACGAATTAAGAAAACTTGAATACACAACAGACTTCTTTTGTACTTTTTCAATCCTCGAAATTTAGTAAAAGCCCAGAAGTTATAAAATACACTTAAACAAAACATTGATAAAAGTACAGGAATAAATTAAATTTAATAATACCACAAATATAAGCACGCATCAGTAAAAAGGGGTTTTTAAATATACAGAAACTTTCCCTTTCAAAAAAAAACTTCCCGTTTGAATAAATATTCCACAATTAAAAAGTGAGAACCGTTGAAAAATCACCATAAGTAACTTGCAATTACAAAGGATGTAATTTGTTATAATTAAACAACCAACTATATACCCTAACTACAATTCAAAAATCAGCAATAGTAATACTCACACCAAACAAAATTCATTAAATACATATTTTTCTGCAACTATCTTTACCATTGCTAATTCTTAAATCAGATGGAGTTCAAAGAATAGCAAAAAAAAAAAAATCGAGACCATTGCTACCTAAATTCGTAATTCTTAAGTTTTGGTGTTGGAATTATTGATCACTGGAGATAGACATGCAGCAACTAGATCTGTTCGTGGATTGTTGTTTCGACAAGTCCACTGTATCTTCAATCTGTGGACGTTCTAGTTTGGCCTCCAATTTAGTCCAAGCACCTACAGCAGCACCAAAAGCAGCCTCTACGTTTGTGGCATCTTTTGCCGATGTTTCAACCAGCGGAGGATCACCATTTTCTGCACACCACGCTAAAGCTTCTTCTGTCGAGATTTGTTTTTCAGATTCTGGGATATCCACCTAAAAACAATTCAGTCATACATTTAATATCAGTTTTTTTATAAATTTTCAAAGACAATTATCAATAATAAAATTGTTTCAATGATAAATTAAATCGAAAATAAAATTGTCGATCAACAAACATCTATTAACTTGTTCAATGATGAATTGAATATCTTTCTTTATTAAAGAAAGAAAGCATTTCTTTCTTTCTATTCAAATAATAATTAAAGAAAGAAAGAAAGAAAGAAAAATTCGTTTCTTCGTTTTTTTAGATAACTAGACGAACAATTTTACCTTGTTTCCAACAATGATGAATGGAAAACTGTTGCCGTCCTGGACATCGGCGTAATACAAAAATTCGGATTTCCAGAGCGTGAGATTGCGAAAACTCTTCTTATCGTCGACAGCATACACAAGTAAACAAATGTCTGAACCTCGGTAAAACGGTGTCCTCAATGTTTTGAAACGTTCCTGTCCGGCAGTGTCCCATATCTGCAGCGTATAATTTTCGCCGTTGATCTCGATGTCCTTGTTGAGAAACTCCACACCAATGGTATGAAAACTGTGCTCGTCAAAATGATTTGACACGAAACGATTCATCAGGCAGGATTTGCCGACACCGCCATCTCCGAGGATCACGACCTTCAGCAGCGTTGATCTGTGCGAATGTCGGTTACTCATTTTCGGGCTTCGTCCTTTGTTCTTGAATCTGGAGGGTGTTTGATTGTTAACGGCAGATGAAATTTTTAATTTGATGAGATATTTTTAGTCTCTTCGGAGGTGTCATAATTTTAAGCCTAGCTTGCAACAACCGCGGGCAATTTGCTGACAAGACACAACGTCAAAACATTTTCGCGAACAATGGATATCTCACTTGACAGCTTGACACTTGCAGACGACGCCCCGTTTGGAATTTTCAGATGGCGCTGCTAACTGCGGAATCAACAGTTAGGCAAGTTTGAGGTTAGTTCTCATTTGACAGTTCTCTCTGTTGTTTCCTGATCAGATGTGCTGACAACAATCTGTATTTGTCATCCTCCAATAATGATTTCTTCTAAATGATCTACTAATTGTTTCTAATTTTTCTCTTAAAAATATTAAACTTTTGACGACAAATAAATTGCTTATTTAGAACAGGTCTGATCAATTACATTTCTCGATACGATTTTGTTTATCTTCCTAATTCATTTTGTCAGAATTACCGCATTCGAAAAATTTTACAGCACCCAAAATGTCACACCAGGACGAAGTGGACGAGTCCTCGCAGGACCTCGTACTAAATCGATACTTCGACAACACAAGTCACACGATTTTCGACGAGATAACCTCAACTCAAAAGGAATCGTTCTTTGAAACGCCGGAAAACCTCTTTGACACGCCAGAAAATGTGACCCCGAACAACCTTGAGCCTCATCGCGACGCCTGGATTCCGCCCGAGCAAACCGTCAAGATTCTCAGAACAGTGGCAACCAGTCCAGGAAGTCCGAACGTCGATCCAGATGACCTGACGATGCCCGGGTTGACCTTGCAGGAAGAGCTTGTTGACCCTACAAGAAAAGCCGTGATCCATTTCCTAGGCGAAGAGGAGGTGCTGCATCGACGTTCCCTTAAGATCAGTGACGTGACCCATGACGAGCGAGGGTTGCGCCAGCTGATTCAAGCGGGTTGTTTGCGCGCGGCCATAAATCTGACCGGGCGACTCATCCCCCTCTACGGCCAGGGTTTTGGTAAGATCAATCAACCCAGCAAACACAGCCCGACGTCACTACAGCTCTGGTTCACTCGGCTGGCCCTCCTGGCTAAAATTCGGCTGACGGAGACATTGGAAACTGAGGCGAAACCTTTCGGTGACCTCACCAAGCCGGACATCTTTTACACTTTCTACCCCGAACTTTATGGAACGAGATCAGGATCCATGGCGAGTTTTTCCTTCAGGTTGCTGCTCGCTGAGGTGCCAAGTTACTGTGGCAAGTCGAAGCAATCTTTGGATAACTTGTTCAAGCTCTTTGCCGTGGTTAAGAAGATGATAAAGAACCTCGAGGCAGGTCTGAGCGAGGACGGGGGTAAGGCAAAGTTCACGACGACTGAGAGGGATGATTCCTTGAAACTCTGGAGGAATCGAAGGTCAAGGATTTTGATCTCCATTGCTAACTGCGCTTTGTCGATGAAAAATTTCAGTCTGGTCATCGATATTCTTGAACAACTTCGTGAGACCTCTGAGGCCAGGAAGACTCTGGTATCGGCCATGGGGAGGGTTTATCTTACCTTGGGAGACGTCACGGCGGCTGAACAAAAGTTCTCAGAAGTTCGCAAGGGAGTTGCAAGTCTCAGGGAGTATGTCGACAGGGGCCTCACTGCCATTGCACAAAATGCATTCCAGGAAGCGTACGAGTGCTTCAGTAACGCTCTTAAGCTGCAGCCGACGAATATCATGCTGATAAACAATTTGGCGGTTTGTCTGCTGTACTTGGGGAAACTGGAAGATGCGGTCAAGCTGGTGGACAGTGCGATCGAGAAAAACCCTATGGAGGTTCTGCAGGAGAGCCTGTTGCTGAATGTATCGACTTTGTACGAATTGCACACAACTCATAGCAAGCAGTCGAAACTCGAGTTGCTCAGGCAACTTAATAGGTGTAAGGGAGATTCCATTGATATGCAATGTTTAAAACTGATTACGTAATTTAGATGTTGCTATTTAGTTAGGGGGGAATACCAACCTAGAAATTTAAACTAAAAGTTGATTGCCGAAAGATAAAAAAAGAAATTTTTTTATGACTTAAGCTCATCACTATTTTCTTGCAGTTTTGAGTAAAATTGCGTTAAACAAGTAATATGCAATTTTCTTTGCAAAATTTTGACTTCATTTTACTTATACCGACAAAATAAACAAGGAACTATAAAGGCTTTATTGTTCTCTGTACATATGTTTTGAGTAAATCCTGAATAATTAAAAAAAAATTGATTTGGCAGATACCGAAAAGATTTTTTTCACAAATATTATTTTTGTATATTTTTAATAATCCATCTATCAATGTATGTACGATTTTTTTTTCATTTTATGCTAGGTGTATATTCCCTCTCAATTTAATTTATTGAATTGCAAGGAAAACGAATTCAGAGCAAATCGGATTATAATAATTGAACAAATTGAAAAATTGAATGTTGTTAAGCAAATTTGTATTGCGAAATTATTACTTTATTCAAATTTTATATCAGATAGAAAAAGTTGAGAGTAAATAAATGTATTATTAATATTATGTACGGAGAGTGAAAAAAATGAATGATACAAAGTGGTCAATGTTCATGTAACTTCACATGTTAATCATTTATTATTAACTTATTCTCACATACATTAATATTATGCGACGATCAAATATTGTATAAACAAAATTTACAAAATAAAGTTATAAGTCTTTACATCTAAAAGCTACTATAGTTGTAATAGATCACATAGCTTCATACTTTGACTCGGGAACTTCCGCGAATCATCCCGAAACTGTCTTTCCTTTCCTCACGCTTTGTATCACCTTAATATGTTTATCTGTATGTATATACTTAATCATATAATATATTTTTATATTTATATTCGTATTTATATTTTTTTGCTTTTTATATATAAATATTATGACAAATATTAAATAAAGTAGATTCTTTCTAATTTGTCTAAATCGTGGAAAGGTGAATTATGGGGTCTCGTTAAATCATGCTATGTTACACTGCTTCAGGTAAACTTTTACATCTGTTAATATAAAATTATAATCTTTCATTATATCGTAATACCCCATATGCATTTTGTCCATCATACGTATTACAAGTATATCGTTCCGTATTACATGTGAAATATGCATTGAGTATAATAGTGTTATCTGTGTTGCCCTTTTTCTTTTTTTTTTCTTTTGTTTGATTTCAACTCAACATTAATGACACTAAACTGTGGAGTTTATTCTTTCCTTATTATAAAAGCAGACATTTATTTTTCATTACAACATTACATAAAAATTTTTTATCTCAATTTTTTTTTTCCTATTTACAACTTTCGTCTTCAACAAGTTAACATGGTCGTTCACCAGGATCTCAAATTTCCATCAAGATTTTTCAAATTTGACTTCAATTGCAGAGTTCGTTTGATTGTTATATTGTCTGTTGTTCGGTCAAACGAAATTTGATGTTTGGATACTTAACTTTTGATGTCATGTATGTACGAAGTCGGTGAAGAAATTACAGAAAAATTGTTTTGTACTGTTTAAAAATTAATCATAAGTTTCTTTTACTTCTTCTTTTTGTTTGATTGGGATTGAAAATGCATTTAGGAATCAGAAACGTTTTTGATAAATGTTTTTCATTTCGAATTTCGAAAACATTCAATAATTCTAATTGAATTTTAAGACACGTTTCTTCGATTACAAATGACAAGTGTTACAAAATCGTACACTACAAAATACTTTTTGATGTGCAACACTGTTTTGATCTTTCATTTGAATATGTGTGTAAACATGGATATACAAAATGCTGTTCGTAAACAGATAGGAAGAGCCGACAGTCAAACGTTTAGGTCTTGATTCACGCAAAAATTACATGTCTAAAAACACCGTGACACTTAGTCTAGAATTCAACTCAACAATTGCTGAACAAAGTCAATTCCTATGTTGGAAAACCATCTAAAAAGTTTTGACATCAATGATTCTGACGATTACGCTTTATTTTTTTTTAGCAAATAATCTATTCTCATAGGACCTGACTCGCCCAGTATAGCTATTGAAAAATAGTACGAATTGCATCATCGTAAATTGCAATTCGCCGATAAAATACATCTGAAATTTTTTCCCTTTTTTTTAATTATTTCTTTTAAAACTGTCTTGTAAAATTTGATTGAGATCGGAGTGTTGCTATCCTGAGTGTTTCTGGTCATGAGTAAATGACGATTGCAGTAAGTCGTATAGCGATGATATCAACATTGCAACTCGGTATAATCAGCGGTTAAAAAACTACAGATTCAGAAATCTTGGCCAGTCTCGATATCGAGGGGTTACAATGCGTTAAAAATAATTCGACGATCAAGATGCTGCTTGGAAAAGGTTTGCTGGAAACAATCAAGAGGAACCAGTCGTTTCTCGTTTACAACTGACGTTCTACATATGTACAAGACAAGTTTCATTAAAATCGCTGTCGCTGATATGTTTAAACGTTTCGCGACTTACATCAGTATACATGAATTATCATGGATATTTTTTTTTTCTGCACCGGATATCAACTACAATGAATATAATGTCAAGAACTGCGTTGCTCAGTTATTTCCTACTGGGTTACACGTTATCCTTGGAACGTTTTGCGTCAAAACAATTGGGACTCACGCAAATTAATTAATGGCAAGATTACAAACTGTAAGATTAAGTGGAAAAACAAATTTTTTTGACGATGCTGGTGGTCAATTCAGGATTGGATATCGCTAAGGAAAACCAAATTTTGTGTATAAAAAAACAAAGAACAATGTTAAAAATTCTGCCCTCTGATAAGTTCCTAAATTTGATTACAATTTAATTTTGATTTGCAACATTTAGTATTTAGTCTAGGACACTAGGTTTCAAAAATCTCTCCCAATCCTGTGTGTGTGGTACATCTCAGAAATGAAATGTCAGTATAGCGAAAGAGTACATTTGTCATTTTATACCTTTGATTTCTTCTGTTTATTTTATTATTTTTTTTTGATACCTCTCATAGCTAACTGTAGTAGTATTTTTTTCTAGTTTTAATAAACGTTTTATTTACACATATGTTTATAGTATTAGGAAACCCTTAAAAACCCGTTAAGTTACTGTTAGGTTTGTTATATGTTGAAACCGTAACAATCAATCATTTGTTGCAACGAATCTGACAAATGCGAGGACCTGTTTGAAATACGTATATACTCTTCTTTCCTTAAGCCATTAATCGCGCGATATTTTTGTTTGATACTTGCATCTCAGTTATTGTCTATTGTATATGTGTGCCGAGAACAGTTGCTGGGTCAATTCAGGAAAGCAATGGTTTGCAAGGTTGAAATTGAAATTAACGGAATTTGATTTTACAGCGTTACCTCAAAGAAAATTTTAATATGTGCGAAGAATACAAAAATATTTTGAATCATGCCAAGTATCGTTCAGTTTTTTGATCAACAGTTGCAGTCTTTTTGGTATTAGTAGAAGAGAATTCCACGTTATCAAATTCATCTGCTTTCAATTGCGAAGACCAATTTGCAGTTTGACTGATTCAAGTTTCAACATAAGTTTGACTATAGTTCATGATTTTAAAGCAGTTCGTTTATTATGAGTAATTAGATTATCTACAAAAACGAACTAGTGTAAAATATAAACTGATAAGTTAAAATAAAAGTTGTGTTCATGATGTTTGATCTATTCCTTTCATTTTTCATCAGCTTTGATGGCAATAAAAAATGTTATGAATCGAATTATGTTTTAGTTTTTGTTTAATGGTATTTCATTTTGATGTGAGTATTTTCATCAATCGCTCAAGGGAATTCTCTTCTTTACACCGTCGCTTTAGGCCTAACTATTTACAATAGTTTTACATAACATGTTATACCTTATACATCTAATAATTACAAAGTAAATATCAATATGCATGAAATCCATGGTGACATCAAAGGAGTGAAAAGTTTTTCTCTAAAAAAAGTATCCTTATCGTTACAATCATTACCATTAATCTGTTATCGTTATTCGTAATTCCTCTGTCTGCTTTGTTTTGTTACTTTTGTTCCGCCCGCACATGAACCAGCTTAAGATGACGGACTCAACACTTCACGGAAAATGTAATTTACAAATCAGTTCGTTGAAGCGGATTGAATTTACACACGAGATTAGCGTCACCGTAATTTCATTCGCTATGTAAATTTTCTTTTTCTATCATTTTTTTTTTTTTCATATATAACTTCTCATATATATTACGACCGGGGCAAGTTAAATTTTAATTACAAATTCGCAACTAACACAATAACAATAACTAGTTTTTTCCATTTTAATTTTCTATAATATCACCTCAATTCCTGAAAATCAGTATTTTTTTCTCTATCAATTTAACAAATGGGTTTCTCGAAATATCTACAGATTCTTTGCAAAAACGCTGATTCTCGTCTCATAATAGCGATTAATTTTTAACAAAGATAACAAATTTTTGGAAAACCTTTTTTTTTGATTCGTTTGTTTGTTTTTCTTTTTGATCGTAGATACTTTTCTTTTCTTTGTAAAACGGATTTTTCGACAAATCATTTCGGTGCAATTTTGCAAAATTAGAAAACGCAAAATGCGGTCAGTTCAGGCTGGTCATCATCGACTCTCGGTGTTTTTCTTCGATGTCCTCTTCGTCTCGGATCTGCCGTTTTTCGAGATCGTTACCGTTGCAGCCGCTAAGGTGGCCAGAACACTCTTGGATGATTTACTACGAGCATCCTTACGAGGTTGTTGCATTTTTGAACTGTCGTCGACCTTGTCCAATTCGGCCATTGCTTCTTGGATCGCATTTTCCAGCTGCATATTCAATTTACGACTTCTACAAGCATAATAAAAACCTTTCAATTATTCAAAATTTAATTGAAAATCACAATTGAAAAATCAATGATGAATTGTAGAAAAAAATGATAACTGTGAATGTATTCAGTGAAAAGAATGCATTTAATATATGTAAATTGAAATCTCTTATTTAATTTATAAATCTAATTTTGTAAAATATTAGAAAAAAATTAATTTAAAAACAAATATAATATGTATATTAATAATTAATTTATTCGACAAAACAATTGTATGTCATAATATAGCAAAATTTTATTCAAATTTAGTTGAATTTGGAAAATGTTTCTCTCAGACATACTTACTGAAAGAATGTTTATAATTTTGTAATTTCTCGCGAACGTGTAAAACCTAAATCTAAGAACAATTTGTTTGTTTAATGTTTTTTGTTATTAAATCACTTAAATCCATTTATTTTTTACATTAGGTATAGTGTAGTAAATATTTGTTAAACTAAAAGTTGACATATGAATAGATTAAAAGAGAAAAAGAGAACGTGAAGATAATATAAAGAAGAGAAAAGATATTAGCGTTATTTATTCGATTACCCCATCTTTTAATGAGAATTTACTTAAGCGATGTGTCCAAGATAATATCTCATGTCAGAAATAAAAAATTTTGTTCTTTTTTAGAAATTGTTGCACAAAATATTGATAAAAAATTGTATCCAATTAAAATATTCAGGATAAAATTTGGATTGTGAAAAAATGATTAAAATTATTTTATCACAAGCATCGATTGTAAGTTCTAGCTGTTGTATTCATAGCCATTGAGATGCACTGTACACATACCTAATATTCAGTTACATTATCACAGTTATGTAAAAATAGAAAATGGTATCATTGAAAGTATATGTCCGTATCTTTGTGCTAAGCTGTACGCTCAACTACATCTACGTCATGCAACATTATTTTTATAAGTGGATAATTAACATTCTATTAGCTTTTGCCGTTTAAACTTGAAATGAAAAATTATTCAAATGAGGCTTCACAATGTTAGGTATCTCATATAAGTTCATTATATAAAACTTTCAAGCACAATATCATCCAACACTAAATATCCATTTTAATGTTTTTATCATTTTTATAAACGGCTCATGATCCTCTATTTTTCAATTTAAAATCTTGAAGAAACAAAACTTGCTTCCATTTTTCATTTTTGGTTTACAAAATTTGTCTACCAGAGAATACGTACCTTGTTATTTCTCAAAAACAAAATACATAAACAGTATGATTATAATTCTTATTTGCTCATTTTCTCAATCTTATATAGGGTGCCGATGAAAAAACCTTCATGAACTCTTCGAATGTCGGAATGATTGAAAATTTTGGATGTACGAAATGTGGTGAAGTTAAGGGCCGGCTGTAAAAGGACTCACTTCCTGAACTTCTTTCTAGCACGGTGATGCGCTTCAAGACCTTCTGACAAAGATTTGAGGTTGCCGACGTCGACCAGGCTGAGATTGTTGTTGGCATTGGCACCGCTCCCAGGTCCGTACCAGCGCACCCAGGCCGTCAGGCTACCAGGTTCCCCGAGAGATTCAATTTTCCCCGGCCAGGCTGTGCTTCCGCGAGCTGCGCCCCAAATTACGTCGCCGACTTGGACTTTCCTCGGCTTTTCCTTCAGCGCGTTTACTTCTTTCTCATTGGACGCTACGGGAGTCCAAATTATTCTTTTCAGTCATTCCCTTTCAGGCCTTTTTAGGTCCAATCCCAATGTGCACATTACAAACCTTGGATGCTTTTATTATTTGAATGAAACATTTTATTGTAAAGCCATTTTGATATCCATTTGGTTTTTTTATTTCTTAAAAAAAAAGAGACAAGAATAGATAACGAAAAACTGGTCAAACAATGAGCCACTATTTTTGGAATAACTTTGTAGAGGATATTTATGTAATGTATATTCACATAATGTGCTTAAAAAAGTTGAGCGAGGGAGTATATAAAACGTGAAACTCGATTATTCAAATTACAATGTCGAGCCGAGAGCTTTTGTAGACACATTTTGAAGTGAATTGAAAAAAATTCTCCTCCAGTCGCGCATTTCAAATGCCAGATTAAAGCAACTTTGAATGCATCTAAAATGGTAAACAGCAAATATTCATTGCAAATGCATTTCATCATGGAAATTGATGCTTGCAATAAATCGACTTTATTACACGACAATGTTTTTGATTCACACCCACGCGGAATTTGGGTTTTAATGAAAACAGACATTTGAAAAGTAAAAAATAAATTCTACATTATGGACCGAAATGGAGTTTCACTTTTTATCGTCGTTCGTTATCGTCCGGCTGTATTGAAAATATTCAAATTACAATTACCAGGAGAGGAAATTGGATTGCAATTTGAATAGTATTATTTGATTGGATATCAATGTGACTTTGTGCTCAATGAAAAACCCTTGCCAATGTGATAACACAACATTTTGACATGATTAAATTTGAATGATGCTTTATAAATGAATGAAAATTAGTTTATGTACACTTTTGTATGAAACCATATTTAGTACGTATGACTCGTATACTTTTTCATGATTAATTCATTCAGTTTTAATTAATTTAACTGAACTTTTGTCTTGTTAAGAATTTGAGTTAATGAAGTTGCGATTTGAAATTTAGGCTTACTTCTGCGTGACAACCACAAAGTGTTTGTAAAATGATGCCTTTGAGGGAACACACGCGCAAAGCAATGCAAAATACGTCGGATGATTTCTAAGACGTGACTTCACTTGGTAAATAAATGCTGGGAATTATTACGGAAAATTGTATAAACATGTTGTTATGACCGGCGCGTTACGAAACTAGCCTCTGGCAAAAAGTTTAATACACGACTGTCCGCGCGTCACGTATAAAAATTAAATATCTATTAAAAAGTATGTTTAATTTCAAAAGTCGTTAAATTTTATGACAAATTATGTTCAGCGTTCCAATTTTCAAAAAAGTTCGATCTACTAATTAATTCAATCAATGAACAAACAAATTCGTTATTTTTATCACATTAGAATGTTTAGTTTATATTATTTGTTTAACGTTGTGGTAGAAAAGGACATACCAATAAAGTTTGGAGTTTATTTACAAGGATGATAAGGTTTGATAAGGTTTGGATTGGCCCGTCCGCATTGATTTCCCAGCCAATAGGTTTCGTCAATGGCAAACAGAACGCCATCAGCATACTCGCAAGCCGATTAGTCATTGCCACGAGCGATCGTAATTTCCATTTACTATTTACAAACGGCGATTTGCAATCTCTATAATTTATCGTACAAAGTTCACTTGGATTTACACGAACTTACATGTGAAAGTAGAAGAAAAAAAAACTTTTCATTAACGCCACTTACCTTATCGCACAAACGAGTTTATCAAATGTGTACTCAAATCAATTTCCGCATCGGTTTAGTTGTTAATGATATTTGCATGGCGGGGTACTTTTAATGCACTTACTATGGGTAACTTTGGCAAGCAGTTCACATTTTCAAGCTAGATGCTGCAAGCAACGTGCCTAATGCAATGATAAAAGCCACACGGATATACTGGAGATGCAATGTGAAATTATCAAGCACAAATCATGATTTCGATCAGTGATTGTGAAATCGTGATTTTTTTATGAAGTAAGCAGAGGTAGAAGATTTTGCAGTCAGATGAAGATAAAAAAGTGAAAATCCTTCGTTCACGCAATATTTACAGTCATACAAATATAATTTTTGTTTTGTTTTTTTTTTCAACAGTAGTTGGCGTTTTTTTGGTTTTAGTTTATTTTCGTTTGCCAGGAGACGAGATTTATTTTGCATGTGAAAATTTGAATTTGTATGGCTGTGAATACTGAATAGAGATACGTGTGGACTGAAAAGTGGTCGTATCAAATGTGCGCTAAATACGACTTAAAAGACAATACAAATACTGACCATCGTGGTCTTCATGCAGAGTAGAATGCATTGCATGGATGGAGTCCAGCTTTCGCTTGATTCCTCGACCGAGGGTATGCTCCCTGCCCTCGCACCTCACCGTGCTCACCGCACCTTCGGCTTGCTTCGTATAGATCTGTCAAATACAACTCAATCAACTCTAGCACAAGCAATTCTCTAATCGCATGATTATTTAATTCGAGCGTTTGTACGAACTGCTGTACCGTCACTTCATTGAACATTGCATCGTTGAAAATGTTACTACAAAATTAATTATTCTTGTACGGCCAATAAAAAGGACAATTTTTGTTACCAAAATAAAAATCTTAGTGTCAAGATAAAAATAAAAATGAATGATTTTTCATGAATGGTATTTTTAAAAACAATTTGATGTTTAGCGATACAATGATTTCGATGAAGTGATACTGATTTGCATGAAAATGGAAATTCTTTCTCTGTTATAGATGAAATCCAACATTGGATTGTTTTGAATTGATTTCCAGCTGAAAAATATAGATCTTTTTTTTTCTCGTCAATCCGATCGGTTCACGCACAAATCAGAGAAAGATAGTAGTCAAAGAATAGAACAAAATCACGACAGACAAATGAGAAGTACACAAATAGAAAAAAAAAAAAAAAGAAAAAAATCTACACCACGCTCACAAATTGATTGGACGTTGCAATTCACTCCTGAGTTTTTTCAATCCGAATAAATTTTGATAAATGAAAGCATGCAAATTGAAATATACACAAGAAAAAAACGCAGAAAAACAAAGTATAACGTTAAATCAGAATTACGCATGCCTGTGTCAATAAAGGATAATTTTGAAAAAAGTTTGATCCGCCGAAAAATGTTTGACAAAAAATTTATTTAATGAAAAATAATAATTGCAATAATGACAATAATGATAACGATCTGCAATTAAGATGGTTTTGCGATGTAAAATAACAGCAATGACGATGATAAAGTTTTGTCAAGTTCATCTATAGCTTATTGACCTTATCGTTTCAAATATTATTACAGTTCTTTCTTTCCTCTATTATATTTTATCCCAATCTATGCAATTTTGGAACATCTCTCACTTTTACGATGCAATTATAGAAGTGTAATTATATCGAGCTAAGATGTCTACGTGATGTTCAATTACATCCAACTAGAGAATAGTATTATAAATACAAACTAATTACAAACTTAGATTAATATCGATAACTCAATTCTGCTTCGCGAAGTGCAGCCTGCATTGAGTTTTCGTATAAAATGTCTTCCACGTTGTTGCACACGAATTTCAAGTATCATACAGAGTTATTATTTATTTTATACAGTAGAACATATCGACACATTTTGAAGATTCCACCAATTTGATTGCAATTGATTTCAGAATTTAACATTTGATCACAATCAGACACTTTATGTGCAACCGGAATCATGTCATTCTATTTCAGTCAAATGTTATCTAATACTTAAGAATATCTAGTTTAACAGACTAGTTCCACAAAGAAAATATAGATATTTGTTTTAAACTCACTTCGCCACCTTTTACTGTATCATTCCATAATTTACATAATCTTTACAGTGTGAATCAATATTTTTCATTATATAGTTTGAATATGAATTTTGATTAAAGATTAAAAATTCAGCAAATCCTTTTAAAATAATAATTTAGAATACTTCCATTCATTTGTTTATTAATCACTGAATTAATCACAACTTGATAAACATTTTTTTATTTCAATCCAAAAATACAAATATAAATAAAAATTCAAACGTTAAAATATTTGTTCATTCCATAATCATATGAAAATTGCATAACAAAATGTAATCAATCTTCTTTTCGTTTTTTCATCAATTTACAAAACGTAAAATAACATCTAATTTGAAGTAATATTATTTACATTTCACTTTAACATGATCTAAAATGTATAAATTTAGCATATAAAATAAGCAACATTGTAAGAGCAAAAACAAGGTAATCGTAACGTATTAATTGTATGTTCTACTGCATTAACCAAGAGTAAAATAGAGCACGTACAAGCAGACGTACGTTTGATATTTTTATAAGATGTTTACAGTGATAATTTTCATTTAAATCATCATTTCGAAATAATAAGGTGCTTGAATTTTTGTTATTAATCAGTCTTGAATAATAACATTCATTTCACTGCAAAACATAATGTTTTATATGAAACGCTTTTGTAGTTACTTTTTAAATATTCCAAAATGTTCACAATACTAACGAGATAGGAAAACATTTTGAAATGTTTGAAAAGTGACTACAAAACGTTTTATTTAAAACATTATTTTTGCTGTGTTTTGCAAACTTGAATGTTCTACAGAGGCCTGTGAGATTCTGTCCTTTCGGCCATATTCATCTCATTGCGAAGGTCTAGTGCGGATTCAGATTTAGTTTATTTGTTTCAAATTCAATAAAAAACTTTAAATTTTTATTTCAAGTAATATTTGACTTGATTAAAGTAATATTTGTTATAACAATGCCAACATGTGTTGATCATTAATATCTCTGACAGAAATATCCTGATCAAAAATGAACGCCAAAAAAATCTTGGTCACAAAAAAAATCGGTACAACATTTTCTGGAAAATAATGAATCGAAGAAAACCAATAAATTTTTAAGTACCAATGTCTGTGATTATTTTATTTTTTGGGGAGTTTGCCAAATTTGACTGAGCTGCATATCTTCATCCTATGAAGATGAATTTCACAAATGAAATAGTGAAACATTTGTAAAAGCTGATTATGCAGTTGCGCCGATTTTTGTCGTACAGATTTTGAACTCAGTTGCGCCGGATTTATTTTTAGATAAAATTTTATTAAGAAAATAGATTTTACCACAAAACTTGGACGAAAAATTCAACGGGTAAAAAACTTGAGAATAAAAAATCCAGGATATAAAATCGAATAATTTAAATTCACATCCAATAATTCCAAATTGTATCAATACAAAATTGAGTCTAGTTGGTTTCACTTTATGGAATGATGAATCCAAAAAAATTACTGAAAATTGCCGATCCATTCAGTCTCTGAAATTACGTATGTTTCACATTTTTCTTCTGATAATAGTGTCCCTAAACGAACACTGGGACCGAGCCAACCAATTTTATACAGAAATAATGCTTGTGGTCCCAGAAGAGTCCCGGTCCAATTATAAATATTTTACCAAACAAATCTATGAACAAAGCGAAAGCAAATTCGAAGAGGCCGAAGAATTTTTCACGACTCACATGAATCGTCTACACGTATCAGTATACGAGGTACCCGATGCGAGTTCGTCAATACAGTCCACCTTCCAAAACTAGAATTACCAAAGTTATCGGGTGACTATACAACCTGGCCCAGATTTCGCGATTCGTATAAGAACGCAATGCACGACAGTGCACGTCTTCCAGGGGTGCAAAAATTCTAATACCTCAAAGCCAACCTACAAGGCGCTGCTCTCGACTGCGTATCTGCTCTGAGTTTGAACGATGACAGTTATGAGGTGGCCTGAGCCACACTCACTACTCAGTTTGAAAACAAACGAATGATTATTTCTTCGCTTCTAAATCGTCTCTTCACACTTAAACAAGTTTCTTACAACAAGCTCAATGAGTTTGTTGTAAGAAACAATAAAAACTGTTACCAAGTTTAAAAACAGAGTAAAATTAATTTGATTCTGTGTAAAAATAGAATCATCAATGCCCAAGAAATTTAATGTAACATGGTTATAATATATCAACCTTCTAATTCAGTTTCATAAAAGATCTTGATGAATCCTACATTGATAATTGTTTATAAACAAGCTGATATTTAATTGATAAATAATACAAATAAAATAAAATATTCGTCAAACAAATACGTTCAACAAGAAGGTATATTACCAATAATAGTGAATTAAATAATGCCCTTCATTTATTTTAATTAATAATAAATATTTAAACAATTGAAGTGAGCGTATTTACATAACAAGTAATTTAATACTGTGTCAGTCTGGGATTATTGCAGCCCTTGGCCATTAGCAGAGATTGAATAATCGAAAATTGCATTAATTGGTGACACAATTACAATGCACGGCTCACTGAAATATTAAAATAATCATTCAACATTTCACATTAATGTTTTAAATTAGATTAGATTACAAACATTGTTTCAATAAAATGAAATGCCGCTTTAATTGAAATTGAAACAATTATTTTATATCAACAACTGATCTGTAGGACATTCAAGTTGCATTCAATTGACAAATTCAATTTGTGCTACAAATTGTTTTTCAACAGAACCGTCTAATCTTCATCCGACGAATCGTCGCTTTCAGCAAAGCTCTCGGTCTGGCCATAAAAAGCGACATTGTCGTAAACGTTGTAGTACGTCTGCTTGTGCGGCTCGTAATCGACAACAGCAACTTCGGGTTGTGATCGTGCGTTGTACAGGTGCGGATACAAGCCCGAGGGTGCAAGACCAAAACTCATGTACTTTTGTGCATCGGATGGGGGATATAATGGGACACTTTGCGGGTCCGCTTTTTCCAATTCGGGTTGCTGTTGTCGGTACAAGTATTGCGGGTCATTGTAAACATCGGATTGATACTGATCTGACTGAAAAACAGCCTGTGACGCGTCGTCTAGGACAGTGTCAGGGTAAGTGCAATTAGAAGGTGATGCACCCATTTTTTGAGAGTCAAAAAGCGAGTTTTCTGGGTGCGTCGTGTCGGCCAGCTCTTCGTAAGTATCGATAATTGTTAGGTGTTGTGCGTCCGGTTCTACCGCGTTACCAACCTGGATCCCGGTTGTCACGGTCGACTCAACGAACGTCTTGCCATGCAGCAGGCCGTCCAGATGGTTCACCGTCATCTCCTTGGTCACTGTGCCCTGAGTCATCCTCCAGTCTGTCTCCAGTCCGACTAGTTGAGGGTCCCCAGTATCGGGCTCGCTGCTGGATATGCAATGCACCATCGGCTAAAAAGTCGAGGAAATGAATATCTAGTTGGTGCGCATTTTATTAAGAGAAAAGTTTGTAATTATTGAAATTGATTGTTAAATCTTAAGTAGGTATTCAAAAGCCCAAGTTAAAATAAAACCAAGTACGGTTTGAGTTGAGACTTGGAAGTAAGCGAGTTTTAATTTACTCATAAAAACTTTACTCGGCTAATAAAATTTTGAAGATTATTGTTCACGTAATGAGACTATAAAGTAACAAATTATAAGATAAGCCGCAGTCAGTTGAATCTTTGAGACCTGCTATCTTCGACATGGCTGTAAAATCAGGATTTGATTTTTTTTCTACGTTTAAATGCAATATTTTATTACCGTAGACGATGAATGTCTATTAAGAGGAGGCGCCGGCGAAGCTGCCCCGTGAGTCGTGGTATCTACAGCCGGACTGTTCGACCTCTGGCTATTTCCGGGACTGTGCGTTGTGGTATCCGGCGGCGATCCCTGTCTCATTAGCTGCGACTGCGCGATGTTTTGATTTGCCGCGGTTTGTGTAGAAACTGAATGCCTCGCCATAAGAGGGCACTGCTGCGCCGTCTTCTCAACAACCGTAGTGCTGCTGCTGGCTAGAACGAACTGCTGCTGCTGCTGTTGCTCGATGATCTGTTCAGAGGAAGGCGAATTGGCGCCGCTCTTAGGCGAGGTTGGCGACTTTCCCTGGATGATGCTGGCGTTGAGGATGTAAGACTGATTGTGGTCCAAACTCACTGCAGGTTCGATGCCCGCCGTCGTGTTGGAGTTTGTAGTTTGAAAATTTGGGATCTGGTTGTTGGAGACCATTGTGGTTTGTTGCTGGACGATCGTGGTATTTTGTTGCACGAAGGTGGTGTTTTGTTGGTTCGGGGCAGAGGAGACTGCGATGTTTTGCGTCGTAGCGCAGGGCACCATCAGGGTCTGACCATTCATCTGTATGAACTCCTGTTGGGCCTGGATGTTCGAGGGTCTGACCTGAGTGGTGTTGAAGGTAACTTGCTGATTGGGAGAAACGTTAGCAACGATGGGACTCAGTTGGTTGCCAAAAGAGGCTGTCCCGTTCACAAGAAACTGGCCACTGTTGGGCGACAGGAACTGCGCGGTTCCTGGACTGTGTTGTTGGATGATCTTGCCCCCGGTCGCTTGGGGCGCTCTGATCACCATTCCTGCGGGACCAGCTGCGAGGATGCTTCCCTGGGTGGGACTGAAGATTCCGTGATTGTGACTCTGTACGGGAGTTAAAACATTCTGTCCGTTGACGTTTTGAATTTGCAGCTGCATACCGATGTTACCGGTGTCCTGCAGAAGGGTGGCTGTTCCATCCGCTGACATCACCATGCTTCCCAAACCAGGCACAATAAACTGCTGGATCGTCGGGAAGTTCTGTACCATGCCAGTAGTGCCGTTAAGGAGGTTCACCGGCTGAAGGAGGTTTATCTGTTGCGTAGGTTGCGGGTTCGCTATGATCTGTTGCGCGTTAAATTGTGCTGAAGCGGCACCCGCTTGGCCGTTCATGACTAGTTGTGCCGGTGCACCACCTTTACCAGGAACAATAGTGAGGGCCTGCAACATCGGTCCGCTGATACTCTGCGTTTGGAAGTTTTGTTGCGCAAAGTTGGACTGCGACTGCATCAGCACGCCGGCGTTCTGCTGCGATGACGATGAGATGTGCAACATCGAGGCTACCGTTTGCGAGTTGTTTTTGCGCTTCTTATAGGCTTTCTTCTTGTTTATCGCAGACTCGGGCGAAAGCAGCGCCGCCTGTCGGTTGACGATGGAGTTGTTCGTCGTTACGTTTCGGGCGACTTCCTGGTTGGTGTCTATGATAGACTGCGCGTTCTGAATAACGTTTCCAGTAGCAACAGTCAAGTGAGGGATCTGCATGTTCTGACTGATAGTCCCGTCCATGGTCATCACGCCCGGTTGAATTAGGACTGGGGTTTGGATGGTATTAACCAAAACCGTTGGCTGTCCTATGACCTGCTGCGCTACACCAACTGCGGGAATCACTTGACTCACGGCTGCTGTGACGTTGGTAACCATAGGCGAGACGGAGAGAGGTGGCATGGAACTGGTGTTTGTGATGATTTTGGGAGGAGGTGGCGCCATCACTCCGTTGATATTGGATCCTGTACTGGCCATGATGAGTTGTCCCCCACTTGAAACAAGGATGTGTCCAGCCGGTAGACTCGAACCAGAAGTTTGCTTGAGGATGTTCGCGGCTGACGTGAGGACGTTGTGAACGTGGACGTTTGACTGCTGCAGATGGGCCTGTTGCTGATTCGTGGAAGCATTACTGACTTGCGGCACTTGGATACTGCTGACCACACTTTGTACCATCTCCAGAGGCGACTTGGAAACATTTGAGACAGACGTGGGACTGACAGAGACAGTCGTGGAGTTGGAAGTCGCAACGACTGAGGTCGCCTGCTGGGGTTTCGCTAGTAGACTCGGTAACGCGGGGTTGGGTGCGTTCACAGAAACTGTCGCAGTGTTGGCCCTCCCAGCGAGAACAGAGGTGATTGTGTTACTGCTGACTGTATGGCCACTGGCCATTGTCGTGATGACAGACGAAGTCCCGTTGAAATTTGGTAAGATTTGAACCCTAGTCGCGTTGATCGCGTGAGGATGAGGCTGGTACCCTTCGATGTGCCGCACCTTTTTGGACGACTGCGAGCTAACTTCCGTCGGAGAAGACTGCAGTGGAGAAACACTGGGGCGCGAGGAGTCGTTGGACGTGGACGTTACAGCGCAGGGCGTTGCCGACCTCTGTTCGTAAAGAGGCGATTGGAACGGGTTTTGTACCTGCGACTGAGTAGTAACATGAACCGAGTGCGGGGTCGAAGGCTGCGAGTAACTTGGCGTGGATGGCTGCGAGGGAACGAAATTCTGCGGCGTCGGAGGTTGTGACAAGCCAGCGGACGTAGGAGTATCTGAACTGCCGGGACTGTTGGTTCCGACGGGCGAGCCATGGCTCGTGCTAATCGTGCCACCTTGGATGGGTCGCGAATCGATCTGCTGCTGCTGATGGCGCTGAGTGCTCGAAGGGAACTTATCGCCCCCGAGCGTGGAAGAGATGTCTTCTTGCTGTTCATTTTGTAACAGATAATGCCTCTGCATCTGGTGCTTATCACTCGTGCTGATGCACCTCTGACAGGAGGCGTCTCCGTCGCTCGGGTTATTAACAGGAGTTGGAGTCATGCTGCTGTGCACAACGACGGGCGATGTTGGATGATTCTTCATCGAGTTGTTGTACACAGTTGTACTTGTCGGACTAGCGACTGAGGAAGGCTTTGGTTGTGGAAGATACGATGCTTTCGACGAATCCATCATCGCCACTTGAGAACTCGTGACGCCGGTCTGTCGGGATATCGTACTGTTGAGCAGCGCCGTCTGCTGCGCGAGGTACCCGCTCGGGTCATCGAGGAACGACGGGCCGTTGTTGTTAACAGTCGACCCAATTTGATTAGCGCTCGTGGTCTTTTCAACGAACTCCTCCACAGAGTTTTGCATCACAGGATTAGGCTCGACAGCATGCTGCTGTCGCTGATGTTTCTTAGCTATTATCTTGCCGGATTTGGCTTTCTTTCGCGCCACCTCGTCCTGCCAGACGGGAGCTTGCGGAATGTGCTGGTGAAGCGGAGGCACGCGATCGAAGGTGTTGATATTTTGCACCGAGCTCATCACTTGCTGCTGTTGCTGTTGTTGCTGGTGCAATGCTGCTTGGTTGTTACGATTTTGCTGCCAAGGTGGTGCTCTAGGGTTGAAATGAATATTATTCGATTGGCCGTTTGCGGGCATACAGGACTGAGTCTCATTCGTGTGACTGCTGTTCGAATTTCTGCCCATCTGATTCACCATAGGATACTGCATCTGCGCATGCTTGGGATCAACGGTTGGCGCCTTGTGTTCGAAAGTGCGCACCGCATATGGCACCTGCTGATGCTGTCCATACAGCCTCTGCACGTTCTCGTGATTATTCTCAGCAATGCCGTTCTGGATGATGTGATGTCTCTGCATGTTTTGATTGTGCATCAGCAACTGGTGTTGTTGCTGTTGTTGCATCTGCTTCACATTCATCTCCTCGACATTCATCATGCCCTGCCGATTGTGCCGCATCTGCGTCTCGTTCAACCCGTTCATCACTTCGTTGGCCTGCTGCGACATCGCTTCCATCCCATGATGATTCAACATCTGACCGTTAGGATACTGAACGTTGGAACAGTGTTGCTGCATCTGATCTTGCTGTTGCTGCTGCGACGGGGACTTTTGTTGGTACTGCAGGTGCATCTGGAACGGATCCTGCTGCACCTGGTTCCTAATGATGTGCTGGCCCTGTTGCTGTTGCTGATGCATCTGGTGCATCTGCTGGTGATTACTGTTTTGATGCACGTTGTGGACAAACTGTTCCCCGTGCGAGCTGTAGTTTGCAGCAAAGCTGTTCTGCGGGTCCATCTCCTGGGCCGCGTGTTGCTGTTGCTGGACCACGTTGTGCTTCTGCATCGAGTGCAGGTGGAGCTGCTGTTGTTGTTGCTGCTGCTGGTGCAGGTGCAACGAGTGCTGGTTCAGCTGATTGACGTAGTGCGTTTGTTGCTGCTGCACCTGATTCGTGAGGATCCTCTGGTGCTGCTGAACCTGGTCCTCGTGCTGCAGCTGCATCAGCTGCATGTGCTGCTGCGACTGGTCCTGAGATATGTGTTGCTGCATCAAGTTCTGCTGTTGCTGCATCTGCTGCTCCGGCTGCAGGATGAACTGGTCCTGCTGCACGAAATTCGAGCCCTGCTGATTCATTATCAGCGGGTTGCCCATTAGCATGCCTGTCATCCCGTTGTGTGGATTCAGCCTCGTCTGCAGGTTGCGATTAAGATCGTGATTCTGCGACGGCGAGTTCAGCGGCTGGTGATTAATTTGCTGATTGTTCTGCTGTATCTGCAAATTGGGTATCGTGACGGGCCAGACCTGCGGGAAGATAATCGCATGTTACTTGTTTCCACACACTTAATTAAAGCGAATTAGTGGTCCGAGGGGAGGGGAATTAGCTTACTTGTGATCCGTTGGGTGTCGTCGGGTTCTCCAGCGCGGGATTATTGCTCGCTCGCTCCCGTTGCGCCAGGATCTGCGAGACTGACACTCCAGAGTACAGACCCCCCACTCCCGTCAGCTTTCTCTTCTTCTTCTTACTGAGACCATCTGTGCAAACAAACAACGAATTAACGTGCCGTCTCTCGTCGTGCTTTAATTCTTTTTTTTTGTATCAACTTTATTTTATACAATAGCTCTAACAACGAATTAGCCCTGCCAATGTTTATCTTTGCAACAACTCAGCCCGCGAGAACCCAGATAAAGCCCGTCGACACTTCTAAATTGGCGCGCGATTTGCGAGGGAGACATGCTCTCTTAATAGGGCTCTTTTATCTCACGGATTATTATCCTCCGCGAGGATACCTTCAACGACGGTAATGAATCTCTTCTTTCTCCCTTCGTGCGTTTTACCCTAAGGTGATTAAGGAGCCTCCACCTGTTTTTTCGACTAGTCATCGCAGATCGATCGTCATCGATCAGTCTCACTGGTCCCCGGGTTCATCATTGAGACGCAGCGACGGAGGCAAAACAATAACAAGCATCGTCGGCTGGCTTTGCAGGGGCTCTCGTGTGGACTGCAGCGGGGCCAATTTCGAAGGGCCTACCGTGCTCGTGCGGAGACAGCCCGTGGCCTGGCGATCGGGCGATTTCGCTCGCGTAAACTCGTTAATTGGTCACGGCGACGAAGCACCGCGGTGCTCGGCTGTTTCGGCCCCAGGACAGTCATGCGAGGACTGAGAAGCGCGCCCGCGGAGTACGCAGGCGCGAGCGGGCTCGCGCGCAGGCCAGCCGCGCGCAGCAATCAAATCCGGACCGGCCGATCCCTCTCTTTGGTTTCAGTCGCGTTCCTTTGTCGCCCGTCCGCCCTCGCCCGCCGGGCTTCAACAACGCCGTTCATATCCTCGTATGAAATTAACCCTTATCAACGTGTCTACCCCACCGCCGACACACTACCTCCATCGCTTAGCAATGTTCACGATTCGTGGCAGCGAATGGAGAGCGGATTCTTTCTTCCTCCCGGGACTTATTGATCGGCCGTGCGATAAGAAGACACGAGCTGGTCGATTGGTCTCCTTCTGAGCTTGCGGAGTCAACCGAGAGTATCCTTCGCGATGTAGATGGCGGTGCTCAGAGAACCCCTCCCGCACCACCCCCCAGACTCGAGTTTTAAAACAACTCGACCGATATGTTATTCAGTACACATCACGAATTCTCCGTCCGACATTAAAATCCATCAACAAAAACCTCCATTTCCAACCGTTTTAAAAAACCATCGATACGTTCCATCAACGTCACTTACACGTTCAAACACAATTTTTCATTATTTCCCCTTACTTCATCTTTCTTATTTTTTTTCTTCTTCTTTCCTTATTTTCCGGTTTCATTATTTTTATTATTTTTTAGTCATCTCAGAAATTTGAAACGTCTTAAGAAGTACGTCAGGGAATCAACCCAAACGGATATTTTGACCAGATTTATCACAGCTTAAAAGCTCCGCTCGTTTGCATCCGATTGCAACGGGCGTTTTCTTTTTGCATCGGAAGGAGGGTGCAAACGGCTTCTCCATTATCGCTCTTGATTAATGCAAGCGGAGTAATGCCAGCGACAATACACTTAATTAATGTTTCATTGGCGTGCGCGCAATTTGCATCTGACCCGAGAGAAAATTTTGACGGTACAAAAAAGAAAGATACAGCGGGAGAAAATAAAATGAGCGCGGAGAGTCGAGGGGGATAATGAACAATTCCGTGAGACAGCCACTTTGGCTGGTTGTAACAAGCGAAATCGTTGGGATTCGCTATTTAAACGATATGGCGCTGGCAGGAGAGGATTGCGGCATTGCCCAAGTGCCGCAGGGGAGGGAATGCCAAGCGCGGTGCAAGCACGCTCAAACGGTCTTGCGCATTGTGTCGTTTCTCTACCTGCCTGAGCTTCCTCTTAAGTGATTGATCGCGAGAGTTACGGTGCGCCGCAACAGTGCATCCGTTTCTAATGGATTTCTGCCGTACAACCGTTTCAATTAATACACCACCCGACCTTAAACGCCCCGATCCTGCCGCCCCCATTTTTTTCATTTCAGCATCCAGATGAACAGGAAGCTTCAGAAAAATTGGCACTAATTGATGAATGTTTTTAATCGCTGATAAAACAGGGGCTAACAATTGTGTTCAGCTTTTTTTCCTGTTATTTTACGTTTTTTTTTTTCGTCCAGGAATGAATTTGTGAAATATCATGAGGGAGATTGCGGTACGGTAATCCCCGGAGTCTGGTCCTTTTGAGTGATCGAAGATAAAGTTGAGGGAGCGTAAAAACGGTGGCGATAAAAAAGCAACGTCTCATTTGCGACGGGTGGTTTCGGCGGCGGCTAACATTGTACGTTATTGTCGGCTTAATGGGCGCTGCGCAAAGTCGTCGTTGCCAGAAACGCCGCCACCGCTAATACCACAATTTCGTCGTCGTCCCCCCTGCGTACTTTTCTTGGCGAGCGAATTTTTTTTTTCTCTCTCCTCTTCACCCTAATGATCACCGGAGACTAACTTTTGGTCTCAATCCAGCGAAACTTGGCAGCGTCGATGCCTGAATAAATGTCCAGACCGTTATATATCGGTATTCGACGACGATTCTCGACGCGCAAACTTTGATAATACATCCTACCGGACCAATTCCAAACTTTGCGACGAACTTGACGATAAGTGTTACGTCGGTGATCCAAGGTCGAGGGACGAGTTCAAGTTTGAACGAATCCTCAAAATTTATTGCCCTTAGCGAACAAGTGTATTCTTAAAAAAAAAATAATAAAATAAACAACGTGAAAATAAAGTGAGCAAGAAAAATTAAATAAAAATAAATGGGATAAATTAATTTTTAACTGTTTGAAAACGTGTGCGAAATTATTCTGTTGCAATATATTTTACTTTCAAAACAGAATTCACAAATAAGATACCGAAACCAAAACAAACGAAAAGGTCAGGCCACGTGAAAGTGCACGTTTTGCAGCACTGTAATCTGTTTTCACATACAGATTGAGATTATGTGTTTTAATATAAATTGAAACGTCGACGAAGATTAAGCGAAAAAGAAAAGTGTAAAACAGTTTTATGCGCCAATTTTGTTTCCAGCCATCACACGGAGCTTAGCGTGCACGGGCTGAGAGTCTTTAAGTATAGAAAATCGCACGGCCATGATAAAATTAATAACGCGCCGTTATGGCGATGGTAATGGAATTAAAACGTGCAGCTAATTTTATCTTTGTCGGCGATTCAGATGTTCATGGAAAATCGTATTAAAAAGGCGCGCACAGGCTGAGTTGTGAAGTCAAACGTTGTTAATTGGCGTTTTCGGTTGACTGCTGATTCCATTATCGAACTAATGTTGATTACAAAAAATATTCATCACCTGATCTTCTCATCAAAATATCATATCAATTTTTTTTACCAGAACTAAAATTAGGATCATTTTGACATTAAAAATCTATAACCACTTTTAATTTTCTTTCACTCTTATAATTTATCTTTATTTATTTCTGTGCAATAAAAATGCAAGAAAATGCATTTTTAACTTGAATTTTCTTTTGGATTTTATTTGCTTAAAAAAAGAGAGCATCTAATCTTTGTGTTAATTTTTGAAGTTCAGGATGAAGAAAAGTTATTTTAAAGGAAGAGAAAAAAAATAAACGCTACAACCTAAGGACATCGCCTATAAAATACGAGATTTCAAAATGACAATTTTGTTCAGTTAAAATTTAGTTTCAATTATAGTTACAGTTTAGTTAATTTACCTGGTTTATTTTTATCGGAGGAACTTGGTAAATCGGCATTGGTATGAGTCTCGGGGATTCTCGAGGCTTGACCGGCGGATGCCGTGGAAGAGGAAACGACCGTAGGGCCGATTAAGTTAACGCCTGTTAGAGGTATCACCAGTTTCCTCTTGTGATTGCACAATTTAGTCATCTCCCTGGACTTGCCTTGGTTCGGACTCCACGTTCGTGTCGCCACCTGTGCCAAGAAATAAAGAAAGAAATCATTAACATTTCAAATTCAATTGCCAAGTGGTTTTGGAAACAAAAAGTATCGCAAAAATGTTGATCTCTTTTCAAGATGAAAATGAATTTTACAAAAGTACCAAGAGCTTTGCCTCGCCATAAATATTGAAAGCAGCGGCGGGTATAAATTATTAACCGGTCTCGAAATCTCGAGCAATTCCGCGAACATTGTCATTGAATAAAGTAATACAAAGTTACGATAACAACGTCGAAATCTATTTCCAAGTGGAGCGGCAAGAAAAGCTCGGTAAATGGTTACGTTTAGCATTTCAACGAAACGAACAGGTTTCCTTCCGTCAGACTTTGGGTCGCGCAGCGTTTAGCGAAGCGTAAGCGCAGTTGTAAATGGTCCATTACACCCATTACTGGCAAAATCGATACAATCTAAACGAGTGCGCTGTTTCGCGGTGGATGATAATAACCCTGGCCGCGGTGTTGTAATCGCTAATTTAGATAGAAGAATCTGGTGCTTTTATTTTATTGGTCCATTGTGCTATCGCCGGTGCGAACGACCAATTTAAAATTTTACCTTCTTCTTCATCTTTCAATTGTTCAACATCTATTCCCTTTTCTGCCTTTTTTCCACGACCTAATGAAAGATGTAATTGTTACTTGAACCTTAGTCCATTTTCATTTCGTTATGTTTCTTGTTTCTTTATTTTTCCAGAGTGAAAATAATTTTGTTTAATTAAAAATAAGAATTTTTCAAAACAAAATTCACATATATTTTTTTGTAATTGATAACCAGATACTTCTAGTTTAAAGGTACGATGAATTCAGAGCCCAAAACATTTTAATGGCAATCAAGAATTCCTCCTTCCCATGATGTCTCTGATATCCTGGTACACAATTTAGGTAACACTCTGTTCTCTCTCGTTCGGGGAGGTAGGGTTGAGTTGGTGGTGCAAAAGGGTTAATCAAAATGTAATACCGTAAGAGAGAAGAAGACTACAGAATGCGTAACGGAGGAAAGGAAGATCAAGACCAAAAAGGAGGAAATGACGCGTATTAACAATTAGCATTCGTAAGGTTTGGGAATGAATTTTGTCTTTGTAGCTTCTCGCGCCTTTTTCGTCTTACCGCCGGTGTTTTAATTAGTCTGCATTATGAACCAAAGGAATATTAAACCCTAAAGGAGATAACATTCTACAATCATATTCTTTTTCCCACAAAAAATTCAAAAGGAATAACGTGAAGGGTTCATGAACTTTGAAAAGAACTTTATTTTACTTTTTATATTTCTTAACTGAAATTCAAAAAAATTAAATTAAAAAATTTACTCTTGTTTTTAAAAGGTTTCTGGATTTTAACAGGTTGAAAGGTTTTTTAATTTTGAACAATTTTTCTCCCGTTCAACTTTTTGCATAATTTAAAAACAAAATTCCAGTTTTGTGTAATTCCTAGATTATTTTATTTTCATCCATGTTATTTAATTTGTTCTTTGTTCACGCAGAAAAGTTTTACACTCTGAATCGTTGTCGTCAGGATTCAGGGTATTAAAAAAAACAAGAAAACAAAAAAGAAAAAGCAAGTAAAAAATACGGTAGTAATGCGATTGAGACGATGGTGGTTTGTTCGCACGTATAAAGCTGTCAGTGTAAAGTTTGCGTTGTAACGAGCGGGGGGCGCAGTTGCACGCGAGCGAAATAGCGCGAGGATCGCCATGGTGACGGTCATGAATCAGGCGATCGACGCGCAATGACCCTCGTGTTTAGCGAGCGACCAAGGAAAGACCGCACGATGCCATAATAATGTTTCGTCCGACTGCATGTTAGCAAGCCTCCCGTTGCCGGTTGCACGTCCGCGTAGCGCACTTTCGAACCAATTTACGACGCGGAGGTAGGCGGCATTCTTACCTTATCCGCGTTCTTAAATAATTCTTCTTGTAAATATAAGATAACAGTTGAAAATGAAAATAACCAGTTTACGGTCGCATTTCGCGCACAGCTTTTTCGAACGAAATTTACCTCGCAAATGGCGAGTTATAGTTTAACTTCCCTGAATTAAAATGTAAGATAAAAATCGGCCGCTTCGGGGGAAGGGAATAATGAAGTATAAAAAAGCCGAGTGAATAAATAACTTGGCAAACGCAAACGCTTAATCACGAGTCTTGAAGGAGCGCAAGTGAAAACGCGAAATAAAATTTGTCCTCGAACAACAAAAGGAGCCCGACGCGCTCGTAAAAGCGGCGATAAAATGCGAGTTAAAAAGTCTAACAGATTTTTCGTGTCCAAACTTCGCGCATACTTTGCATCCAATAAAAAAACACAGTTGCCTCTTTTTTTTTCTTTCTTTTTTTTTATTTTTTTTTTCAATGGACTGCAGTAATTTCTCACACAACGCGTGATCACAAAACGATCTCACTTTTTGTTCCTCTCTCAATTCTTTTACAATGAAACTGTGCGGTTTTATCGCGATTCGATTTCTTTTGAAAAAGTGATCGAACAATTTATGATCACTTTTTCAATGACAATGCAGTCATAAAAATTGATTGCACCTCATGCAAATCTTGACCTCTCTCGGCTCTCCGTCTCTCTCTCGCTTTGATGTAAGTGTAACGCGAGGCCATTTGGAATCACTGCAAATGACGAGATTATAATCTCGGCGCTCTCGAGAATCGGACGACGAATGACCGAAGAAATGAAACAAAGATAACGCGGAGAAAGCATTATGTCCCACGCATCGTTAAACGAAATTTATGTTAACTTTATGGCCATACGTGTGTTTACGTTTATCTTTATTGTTCGGCCGAATGCATGCCTCTATAACTAACGACGCGGGGCCGTTATTCCGCTGAAAATTTATGACTTTAATAGTGACAGTCGGTGCACACACGCCGCACACCAAAAACTTTTACACAAACCGACGAAATGAGATTTGTACGTCGCATCAGTTTTCATCGGACAATCTACGCTACGCGCGCAAACTTTTAATTCACGCCTCGGCTATCATATTGCTTCTCCTATACTTTCTTCAACTTTAATCAAAAATTATATCGCGTCGATTGAACACAAGATGATCCGACTTTTTTCTAATCACTATCACATTTTCTCCATCAATTATCTAGATAAACTTTTTTTTATTCTTTTCTTTTTTTATTTCGTTGTCTTCAATTTATACAGATCTAATTAAATATAATTATTTATATATAAATATCGCTTATATTTAATGTCAATCCAGTTGAATTTATGATTGTAAAGTTGATGATTTTTGTTATATTTGCAGTTAATTTGTAAGTTTTGAGATTGCGTGCAAAAGTGCTTTTTATTTTTGTTCGACTTACGTCAACAGCGGCTCGTTCGTGTTTGCAAAAAATAATTGCTTGTTTGGTACAAACAGCGGCGCATTTAATACGTCAATATTTTGACGACACTGCGCGATATTTGTCGGTCTTAATGAAGCTTGTTTATCTTGCGATCTATAAATATTTTATCAATGAAGTTCTTTCATCGAACAAGGGGTCAAGCTGAAATTCCGTGTTTCTCCAGAATGCACCAACAATGTTCCTATTGATCGACTTATTGGAAACCCTCTCTCCAACACAAAAGTACATCGCAGTTTTACTAACGAACAAGGAAATGAAAGAAAGAAACAAACAAAAAAGGAAAAAAAGAAAAAGATTAAACCGTAATATTTGCAAACTCAATTTTTCAAGCCCAGTTTTCGGAACGCAATTCGCCTCTCGACCAAATTCCGCAGCTTGTAACGCAATTTATAACAATTACCGAACGCGTTCCTTTTGTCAGGAATAACAGCCGACCTCCGGCTACGGTTTCGCGCACTAAATGCAAATTCATCGGTCCTCTCTGCCGTGGTATCGTTCATCGCATTAATTTTCGCGTGCTAAATTTATTGCCCCGAATCCGGGCGTTCGCTCACGGCAAACTTTGAGTGCTTATCGTGACAAGAATTATCACGCTAACACACCTTCCGCGCTTTGGGAAAATGCTGATGGGGGAACGAAAAATATCCACAGGGAGAGTGAGGGAGGAGCGCACACCATTTGTTTTCGCAATGTCAAAATGTGTACTTGCCATGTGTAGCGAAAAATCGCGAATAAATGGTCCCACCGCGAGCTTGCTTAACAGGTTTACGATGACTAATCGTCAGAGGATTTTGAACACAAGATTCATGCCACCATTACACAATTTCAATTCAACCTAATGATCATTTTTTAGTTGTTTCAATCGAAGACATGTGATGTCTTAATTTAAGACTGAAAAAAAATTCTAAGAAAAATATTAAGACTCTCAAATTCTGTTTTAATTTAAAACAATGTTCAAATACTAAGGACTGGTGGTTTAAGATATTGTCTGAATTTGAGACTAATATCTTAATTTAAGACTCAAAGTATCCTACAAAAAAATTAAGACTGTTTCGATTTCTGTTTTAATTTAAAACAAAGTTCAAATATTAATGACTGGTGGTTTAAGATATTTTCTGAATTTGAGATACTAGTATCTTAATTTAAGACTCTAAGTATCTTCTAGGTCACTTGTCAAGTTAAAATTCTTTGCATTGCACATTTCTCACAGCAGAGAGAAACTGATGAACACATTCTTGTTTTCTTTTTTTTTTCTATTATTAATGTGCGCACTTTTGTCAAACATTTTTTTTCTTTTGTTCTGCATCCAAATTGCATCAGACATCATTGCCTAACAATGAATGGTTTGTCCTTCGTGGCTACAAAACGAACACAACGGTTCGGCATTTAATTTTTAACCGCATTCTCTTCGCAAACAGTGGAAAGAGAAAAAAAAACGTATACACATTATTTAAATCAGCAAACATGAAAGCAAAGGAATGACCCGAAAACCCATAATTTGGTCGGTGCAAGTAAACTGTTTTTCTTCGGGAGATAATATGCGGCGGGGAAACGCGGCTGGCGCGCCGGTATAACCAAGTCCGTTAATTAGGGTAATGAAATCAAATACGCCGGGATCGTTGGGACGTTGAATTCGGTTGGGAGATAATAAAGCGCCGTGGAAACAACTAATGAACGCGCGACTCGATTACATTTACATTATAGGCAAGTTTTGATTTGAAATTCTAGAAACGACCGAGCACATGCAGACGGAGAGAGAGCAGCACGAGGCCTTAATTAGCGACAACCTCGCGTCACAAACTGAAGAGACGATCGTGAAAATAAAGTTATCGTCTAGGTGCTCTGTGGTTGTCAAGACAGCTAGACCGGACGATCTCCTTGCAGCATCACATTGTCAGATCAATGAACCGTGACGTTTTTTTTTTATTTTTTTTTTCGTCTTTTATACTTCAAATTCATCGATCTTTTTTTCATCGGATGAAAAATAATTAATCTCGACAACCGCAATGTTTTAACAATTCTTTTTGCTTCTAATCAGTACGCTATTTTTATTGATTTTTTTTTTTTTTTTGAAAATACTAATTTCATTTTTTCAGTTTAATGCTTTTTGTTATTTTTATATAACTATTTTTTTTATAAAAATATTCTTTGTGGAAAATTTTGTAGATTCTACATGTAGAATGGGGATCACAGTTACAACGGTTTTTCTTTACCAAAAGCTTGGGTTACAGAGAAACATATATCGAACGTTGCGAACACATTGTATCCTATTTTCTATCTACCGGTGGATTTCATTTGATTGTTCGTTCATTCGCACCAGTGACGCTCAAATCTTCGATAAAACAAACGGCACTGTTACCCAGATGCGGAAATAAGATGCGAAACGGTGAACAAATTTGAAAGCTTTGCGGCAATTCCAAGTATTCATCCTTTCGAATTCTTCCGCGCCACGGAAAATTTGAAACAGACGACGTTCGACGAATAAGCAAACGTAATAAAATTCAAAACGTTTTATTATTCGTGTTCAATGTTCATTTCATTTATTTATTTTTGGTTTCATTTAATCGAGCGATGGTTTTGATCAAATTGTGACGCAATCCGTGTATATAACTTGTGTAACTCTTGTGCTAAAGTGAGGATTTCAATTTGATTTGATTCAATTATAAAACGTCGTACACTGCTCATAAGTGGAAGTTAAAATGACGCATCAGGTAATTTGAGTAAGTATACCCTGCATGTCTCACTCTACTAAATTGTAATAATAATTATACTATATCTCCGTAGACCTATAGTTCTAGGACACATTATAAACCGATTAAACATAACCCGTGCGATCTTTTATTCAACGAAATCCGATTCAGTCAAACGTCTGATCATAAATCCGCGAACATATTTCCCATCGCAGATTGATAAAATAATTTCATTACTGAAACTTTGAAAATGTTTGCGAGTTCTAGAAGTATTACCTTTCATGAGCTATAGGCAATCAGAACGTCATAATTAAGGCTTAATAATTGATAAAGCGTGCGTTGGTTATCCACGAGCAATTAGAATCAATTATTTACAAGAACAGTGCGGACGTTGTCCAACGATACGATTACGTTAAAGGTTGTAACATTGTGATTTGGATTGATACACAGATGTATCTTTATCGTCAACATTTTGTTTCATTAATAAAACCATTTTCGATCGTTCGCTTACGTAAAGTTTGCGTATCTTGTGCAATCGAACCAATTACGTAATTCTCTTTGTGTAAATCATTATCGAACTTTTCGTACACGAAACTGATCTTTCAATCTGCACATCTACATTTTTGATTATAATTTTACAAACTGTAAAAAATTGTTCTCAATTTTTGTTCTGATTTAATTTGTGCAAAACATTTTTTTTTATGTTAATTCATTTTCCGGTTCTTTCTTATTTATGCGACGAGTTAAATCATCAGTTTTTTCCGCATTATTAAAACCACTAGTTGAAATAAGCCTTGAGAGCCGATACTTCTCACGGAATATGTATCTCTTAAGTGAAATCGCCTCGTTTATGGCGAACTGTCGGATAGGATGGGTATTGAGCGTCCGATACTGTGCATCGCCATAAATATCCGTGGCGTAGAGAGAGAGTGGACATCGGGTGCCACCAATTGGCGAGTTAGTGCACGCACAGCTGAATCCGAGTTATGTGCGGACGTGCTAATAACAAGTCGATTCTATTCCGTCTGCGGATTCCGTCGTTCTATTAATTTAAGCGCGCTTCCTCCGCGATTTATAGTCCCGCGCGAGCTGACATTCCGTCGATTCTCAAGATACGAAGGCCGGCCTTCGATCTTTGCCGATACAATTATTTAGTTATTCGCGCGCA
Organism: Trissolcus japonicus; assembly: GCA_030522925.1. Taxonomy (NCBI): domain Eukaryota; kingdom Metazoa; phylum Arthropoda; class Insecta; order Hymenoptera; family Scelionidae; genus Trissolcus; species Trissolcus japonicus. The sequence goes on from JAPYZS010000463.1 coordinate 128,071, forward strand.
AAATTCATGAGCCTCGCGTTATTCAACTCTCGCATTCCGCTCGTTCGTTATTTATGCTGCCTCGTCGAATGAACCGTAATTGTTTTCTGCTATCCGGAATTTCTAACTCAATTTCATTGGCTTGTTTTTTCCCTTTTACCTTATTTCTTGAATTGCAATTTCCTTTTAAATCTTACCAAATTGAAATGGTTTTTAGTTATTCAAATAACTGTTTCATGGCTTCATTAATGTCCCATATATGTTTACCATATATAGCATATTTGAACTCCATATATGATGTTATATATGTCACATACAATAATTGGCACATATGTATAAGACAACAAGTTTTGTGCAACTTTTTATTCCATTAATCAAGTGAGTTATATGAGTCACTTGCTGTGAGAATCTAAAATGATTCAATTTTAAAATAATTTTCCAAGATTTAAATTCCATATTTAATGTCAAATGAAATTAGCAACAGTTGAATTCGTTACTTTTTAATTTAATTTATTTGTTTTATTTATTTGTTATTTGTGTATATATTGTTATGATTTATGAAATGCTTCTCATGTTTTAATTTGATTGATAATTGAAAACATTAATTGAAAATACTGGTAAACAAAAATTAATTTCATATTAATAACAAAAATCGTTTTCAAAAAGGTCAATTTTAATACAATAATTCATATGTTTTCAACCGCACATGCAATCTAGTTTTCAGATCTCTAACTGTAAACGGCTCTCCGTCATTGATGCGAAACCACAACGTGTGCCTTGTTCTTATATATCTGTTTGAAATATCGATCCTCAATTTATTCATCAGAAAATAAATACTCAAGTGACATCTCAAATCGTCTTGCATTAAAAAACATAACATTGATAAACATAAAGAAAATTTTCCGTCAACAGATTGGCATAGATCCATTTTTAGCACACTGTATCATATCAACATGTCCTAAAATATACCAATTAATTAGCAGTGTACACCAGCGTAGATCGAAGAAAATATTAAGATTTGTCTTATCATATCAATGTTAATTTCAAAATTTGGAATTCGTAAGTAGCGCATTCTAAAATCTCAATTTTGAAATGACATGAATTTGTTTACTTATGTACAAATTGTTGTATTTATTAAAATAAACTTAAAAGTTCCAAATTAAACATAATCTTATAGGGTCATATATGGGCCATATATGGAATATGTATGAAATAAATTTGTACTTGAACATTTATACAACCCAGAAAAAAGTAAATGAATTTTAAAACGTTCAGAGTAATTGTGATGTTTTTTATATTTATAAAATGTATCAGTGGATTGGTTTTTGTAAGCAAAGCCTGTCCGATAATAAAGCGGTTATTGAGCGTCGAAAAGCAGGACGGATTTGCAGCGAGCATCATAATCAATGAGAAAAATCAGGTCAAACGTTCATCAAACTGGAAGCTTGTTAATGCGCGATAAAATCGCGCTGAGTGTATAAATCCGAGGCCGTCGAATTGGATAAAAAGTTAACGCCCACGCGAGCTCTCGTTTCATCGTGACAATAACGCGATTGTTTTAATTCGCACGACAGTCACCGGTTCGTCCGACATCCTTGAATGCGACTTAACTCCGCAATTAGTCGCGCTCGTTCTGTCTCTCTCTCTCTCCACTGCCACTTCGTCTCTCCCCTCGCGCATCACGTCTGACGACTTTTTACGTCGAAATGCATTTATCTGCTACACTCTTTACGCTCAATTGTCACACCGCAAAAAACGATCGCATTGATTTTAATCTTGCATAATTGCACGGCATGTCGGACTGCGCAAGCGTAATGTGTGTACGCGGTTAAGAGCGAGAAGTATTCAGCGGAAAGTGAAATTCCTCGATGAGTATGTGATAACATATCATCATACTTCATCTACAATAATCAGCGTGATGCTCCTGCGAATGCAGATTTAACAGCAGCTGTGTGTAATAGGATTTTATCGTGTTTGATAAAACGTTCAATCGTAATTCATTTATTATAACCTGTACTTATATATACATGTTACTACTTCTAATTGCTCTGTTTGTCCGATGTTTATTTAATCTGTCTCATCAATTTGCCACCGGATAAACAAAATTTCCAATTCTTTGAATTGTCACCGGCAGATGGCGCTGCAGTTGAATCTTCTCTAACACGTGAATAAAAATTTCCTTCCAAATTCAAATTTTCATTAATTTTTACAAATAATTCGAATTTCGATTGATAGATGGTGCTGCAACATCAATTCTTCACGAGTGGATAGAATTTTCCATCTAAATGAGGTTTCTTTTATAAAAATGTTGCGAATTATTTAAATTTTGACCGGTACGTGGCGCTGCAGTTGCATTTTCTCGCAAGATAATACTATTTTTGTTCCAATTACGGTTTTTTATGCAATTTTTACAAATAATCCGTATTGTAACCGACAGGTGGCGCTGCAGTTGCACTATTTCTCACAAGAGGATACCATTTTCAGTTGAATTAATGTTGTTTAATGAAAATTTTGCTGATGATTCGAATCAAGACCAACAGGTGGCGTTGTAGTTTCATTTTGCCATTCAAATCCGGCTTAAATGTTGACAAATTCATCCCAGTAGATGGCACTGCAATCAAGTTACCTCACAACTGTATGAAATTGTTCATCCAAATTTCATATAATTTTATTATTTTGCAAACAGGTAAAAATTGAAATGCTCGACTCAGAGACTCAGTTTTCTGTAAGAAAATATTCTTTTGAGCTATAAAACCGACTTCTAATAGTAACTAATCGTAACTGAGCGTACAAGGCCGTAGGTTATCGCGCCGCTCCCGACCGATGCAATTGTTGTTAAACATTTCGCATTATATAATGTACCCATGAATGAATGGAACATATGCACCAATCGCTGTTTTGTTGCGGCAGCACAGGAAACGATACCGCAATTATTACGCCTAGAATTATCATCGGTGTGTTGTTGCGGACTTTTATAAATATACACATTTTTTGCGTTACACATTTTTGCATCCCGCTGATGATAGCATTGTTTTTGATCAAATCGCACTTTTCAATTCCGTCTCGGTTATATTCGCGGCAAAAAACAAGGTACGTGTGCAACGACACGGCCGTCATTACGTATTCACGATGCACACTCAATATGTAAATCTTTTGTTTTAATGTGTAGTTTGCGCTGTGCTTACAACTTCGCTATGATTCTTCATAAGCGCCCATTCCTCGAGTTCCATCTTGATCATTTTTTTTTCATAATTTTGTATCTCCAGCGTGCCGAATTATCAATCAATTAAAATGTCCAAAATGGACGTATCAACTCGCGTCATCTGCCGGGCAATTTAAAATTGAAATTTTTAATTGCACTTACATATTTCGAGTCGACGGTTTTTTTTTTTCGTTTCGATGACACGGCCGAAATCAACTCATTACAAAATATGAACGTACTTGAGGGAAGTGTATGATTAAGGTGTCCCATCTGACGATAAATAATGATGAATAAATGAATTTGTTTTCGTAAGTTAATAATTACGTTTAGACGTATTGATGAATATAAAATGCGGCATTAAGGATAAATAATGATTCGCGTAAGCAGCCGTAAATCGTGATGCTGAACATGAGCGTCTGACAGCAGAAGAGCGCAAATAAATCAGACCGCGAGAGATAAAGGGTGTCTTCAATACCCGGCTGTATGATCGTCGATTTCGCGTCCCGCTCTCTTTCTTTTTCGTCATCATCATTCTCGCTGTCATCTTATTCTTATTCCACGCCGGCTCCAGTTTTGTTTTCTTTTTTTGCCTTTTGCATGGACGAGTTGAATGTGCGTGACTCAAGGTCACCGACTTACGCAGCTCGTTTTATTCTGTACACAAATGCGTGCTCCGAACGCGATTTATTTTTGGAATTCTCTGATTCAATCGAACTCTACATTAAACCGCAGAGCAAAAAAAAAAAAAACAAACAAACGAAAAACAACAAAAACAAAAACTGAACAGCATCAAAAAAGTATCCAAACAAATTTGCAATTTATCCGCGACGTTTTATGACATTGAACCTTTCATCGTAAACATCCGAATCTTTTGCCAACTCGATACATTTTATTGCAAAAGATTTTGTGCATTCACAGCCACCTAATTTGATAGCAACATTTTTTATAATAAAAAGGATGAAACTTGTCGAAACGTGCTAAAACATTTTCGACAGACAAAATTTGTGCGAGAGAATTTGGAGATGCGTTTATGTTTAGTTTTGAGCCGAAAGTTATGCTGAAGGCATAATTTGCATTTGTAATTTCAAGCGATATCACCCGCAGTACTTTATCATAATACGAGCGAAAGTCCGAAGCGCGTGTAATTCAACGGAGGGCAAAAGGACCTCCTACCCGGAGGCTTATTGTCCCGGCATTATTTAATTTATCGAATGTGTTTATTACACGGCCAGAAGTTCGGCGCGAACAAATTATTTCGTTCGAAAACCATTAGCCGCTTGTTCCGAGTCGTTTCCAATTCTCACCGAGACACATAATGCGCTGCCATTTCATCTCTCGAAAATGAAACTCTGTTTATAATTTGTTTTATAAATCCTCTCTCCGTCTCACTCCTTGGGACACAATTGACTTTCAGTTTGGCACAGGGCATTTTATTAAAGTTGAGTTTTGAAAATAAGATGATTCATGAAATGGAAATATAATGAACGTATAAAATAGAACGCGCCGTGTCGTTAATTGGTTATTGTTCAGAGAAAATGTTTGCACGAGCGGGGGGAGGACTTGAATTATGTCGCGGGATTTGAATATTTAAAACGAAAGAGCTTGGGGGAACAAAAAAAAAAATCGACGAGTCGCGCGCGCAAGTATGTCGATTATTCCGGTGCTGTTAACGTCGCGGAGTGACTCGTCGATTACGGACTACTCGAAATCGAGAGTAAAGCCGTAAAGCACGGCAAACCAGTTGAACTGGAATACGAGCCGGAGTGTGCACGCATGTACGCCCGATGTGAGCGTTTACCACTTCACGTTTTCTCGCGTTAAAACTCGCTTTCAAGAGCGTCCTCGGCAAATCCAACGAAACTACCTAGTGCTCGAGTTCCCAGTCCTCTTATCAGCTTTTCCATACAAACAATTCATGTGACATTTTCTTTTTCAGTTGTTAATTTCAATGCAACCTTAACTCCTTTTGTTTTAAATTTATTTATGGCTTTTTTAATTCAACTGAAAAACTTTCTTTTTGATTTTTTTATCGTGGAAAATCAATTTAATTGATTGAGTAACTAAACAATTATATTTAATTGTTTTAATTCTTGACCATCAACATTTTTGAGGATCTGATTGTAATTACAATTTGAATCAATTATCAATAAATCAAAACTGAGGTTTCAGTTAATCCTTTTCTTGTAAAACATGGTTTGATGATTGATAGCTAAATTATGATTGGCGATTATATTTCAGCGCACGACAACTAAATACAGCCCGATGTTAGTAATGCTTCGATAGATTTGACAAATATCTTTTGCGGTCATGCATGATTAATGAAATTTGCATAATCTCGTGTGACCACTCATAATCTTATTATATGTGTCTCCCCCCCTCCATGACCAAGTATAGATAACGTTTGCGATTGCAAGTAATTGTGCACGATTAAAAGTGATTTTGTTTGACAAATTGTAAACCATGTTTGACGTGTTAATTCGAGTCTCTTGGGATAACAAAAAAACATGAGATGGTTTAGATTGCACACCGAGATGAATTCCGAGAATGTGTCGACGAAACGTGTGTGGGAATTTGATTTGCACACAATGAAGCTTACAAATTTATAGAAAATATTGTCTCTATACGCGAGCTCAATTTCAATCTTAAAATTAAAAGAATATAATTGTTGTCTTGTAAACAAAATTTTACGTCGCAACTCGATTGTGTTTTGAGGAATAAAATTTTGAAATTTAATTATAACTGACAAATGTTTATTGAAGTATGAATAGTTGCAAATTGTTTTCTCGTAGTAAAAGAAGTTTGACATCGTCGGGATTGTGTGTTGAGATTGAAAATCAGCTCTCACATTAGTACTCAATTTTTGTTCTCGAGCATGTGTCATTAAGATAACGAATGATCGATCGTCGACTAGAAAACTCTCGTTTCGGGATGCAAAGCGTGTCTTTGCGCGAATCAAAGAGATTAATGGATCGTCATAACTCATACGGTTAAGTAGTTCGTTCGGCTGCCACTGACCGATGCGTAAATCAATATTGTCTTTAGCAAACTCCGGCTCACGGACGTTTTCTTTTTTGGGTTCAATTATTCTCCATCATGAAGACAAACAAATTGAAAAGAAGAGATATAAAAGTACGATTACGAATCCCACAGTTTCGCTTGGAAATCAGCGTTTCACGAAACTTTTGTTCGGAGTTTGATTGAAACGAAATCAAACGGCATGATGAATCGGCGATCAATCTTCAATATTTAGAAAGTGTTGAGATCATAAAACTTGAAGATCATTGTAAAAAGTCTTTGTATTGGAAAAGAAAGCTGCGACTGATTAGAATTGACGTTTGTTTTCTGAGATTTGAATCTCAATGCTGAACTGTAACTTTCTAACTGGCAAAAAGGAGATCAAAATCCCGGCCGCGATTGTAGTTTTTCGAAATTCAAAAAAACCGGTTTCTTTTTTCACATTGTTGCAATGTGTCAATTGTTTGCGAACAAAAATTTAACCGGTTCAACATTTCTCGTTCATTTCCTTCGGCAAATCAAATCCTGCAAAATCTACTTTTTTGATTCGACATTTTTAATTCAACAAATTTGATTTTAAACCTTGTGAAATTGGATTTGACATTTCAAAAATTTGATTAAAAATTGAACGATCTTGTTTTTTCTTAGATTCTTAAAACTGGATCAAAATTACGCGACGATGAGATTCGTGGGTGATACAATTGATAAAATCAGAAGAAAATGAAACAAAAACGAAATGAAACAAGTTGCTCGGTCATTGGCTTTGAAATGAATCAAACCAGTGGCAGTGTCGTAACTCCGGGCAAACGATCGACTCGGCGAAATCATAAATCAAAGAGTCTAATCCCGAAAAAGGCCGGGCCGCTATGAAACACACGAAGCCTTTTGGTATGCGAGGTGGAAAATCGTCGATTCCGTTAATTTGTGGCGTTTGATAAAAGACTCCTGACGTGGTCGGCGCTGAAAAATTGCGGATTCTTTGCTAACTCGTGTTTCACATAAATTTGCTATTCTGGGTCAGTCCACGTGATTTATCGAGCCCACATATATAATCAATGCCGCAGGCCGAATTGCCGCTTAGACGTGACGATACTGCTCGCGATATACTTCCCAAGCAAAGTTTTACATTCGCTTGATAAATGTCCGTCACTAAAAAAATATCAACACTTTCGTTACATTTTTTCCTCTCTGTATTTCACAAAATTTCAGCCATTTAAATTTCAATAACTTGTTCCACTTGATCAACTCATTTGTCAATCAAATATATTAACAAATTTTTTTTTTTTCAATCAATTTTTCTTATTAAATTTACGGTTGTTATAAAAATTGTGAATTGGTATTTGGTTTTCATAATTTATTAATTGCAATTCAAAAGGCCGAAAATTGAAGAAAATTTAATATGAGTTTGGATAGCGTGTTGCAGCAAGTACAACGTTATAAGAAATTGACGGGTGGTTTGGTTCGCGAGAGAGCGCAGAGAGTGTGCGTGATGCATATGCCCGGTGCACGTGCTCGAGCACGAACACAAATACCCTGGATGCAACGAGCTACAGCCTCATGGAATGCCGTCGTAGTGGCGCTCAACTCACCTCTTCTTAATTCGCACTTCCGATCATTCTATCGATTTATTCGATTCGCTTACGCTTCTTCTGCTCACGATTTTTCATTCACACTGCAGTTTTCAAACTTGTTATCACATTGACTACTATGATTACCACACTCGATTTCGTATATTTGTTTAGTCATTATTCTTCACTCCCAGCCGATCAAGTTCAAAACACAATTCAAACTCCATTAAAAATCGAATCCGCAAATATACATTGTCGTACCTTATAAAATTGATTCAACATTTTTTTTCGTGCACTTTTTGCTGCGCCCAATTTTGAACATGGAGTTGTGTAAGTTCGACATGAGTTATGCGTTATTTAATTCGATACTTATCAATGATGAATGTTCTCAACTCTGATTGGTGTGGTGAAAAATCGGCAAAAAATTCCAACAATTTATGGGAATATTTACTCTACTTTTTTTTTCCATCCGAGTACAGACTACCAATAGTGTTTAATTACGACTCCGTTATCAAAGTTCCGATCAATTTACTCGCTGAAAAATTGAAATTAAACTTAATCATGATCTGTACGGCGATTAAATAAAAATTCGGAGGTAAATTTTTAATGATTAACGAGGCAATAAGTTAACGTCAATGTAATCCGGAAATATCTTGAGGGCTTAACATGGTGTAACCCATCATATTCATAATAAACTTCATTAATACATATCGAACGGCATATTCGCAGTGATTAATTTCAATCCAGGCTCTCTATAATTGAGAACAAAATCAGAATGCGCAAACTAACAAATAATAACTCAATACGTACTAATTTATGTGAATGATGATTGAAGATTAACATTATTATCAACGTACCACGTAACTGATTATCATTCAATTATATTAATTAAATTAGTATAACAATATTATCGTTTCCCTTACATCAAAAATGTCACATTTTTTTTTTCATGAGAAGATAATTTTATAACAGGCCAATTTCTTTTTTTCCTTATATAACATCCATCTGGAGCAGACTTTCTTGGATTCGTTATGGAACATTTTTCCTCGACTACAGCGTACAATAAATTTAACAGCGTTTTCCGTATCGGAGTCCGATCTAAACAACACATAAACGGACGTTCCCCGAGGATAAAAGACAATTTAAATAAACAGCTCAGGACATCGATCATGCGCGCGCTAAATAAGCATGCAACTATAAAGGCTAGGAGGAAGTGGCGCGATGACTTTTATTGCGTTAACAGATAATGGTCTGGTGGAAGGCGAATAAATCGCCGCGTCCCTTATCGTGCGCGCGCGTCGGTGCGAGAACTCGCGCCCAGCGTGTTTATGCTGTGGGCATCCGTGTCAGCAACCCTTTGCTTTTCCCGAGTCCCGGAGAGTCTGAAGGGACGAGCGCATTTTGCCGGCCTCTTCTGCGAAGCATAATGCTTCACTTTAATAGCTTGTAATGGCGAAACGTGTATCAGCCTCGAGACATAATTTATGAGCCATAATGTGGGTACGATCGCCGCAAACCTGTCATTTCACCTCGCTGACAATTTACCGGACCTTTTCGTTCCGATCATGTTTCCGCTTTTTAACTCGATCTTTACCCCCTTAAGAAAAATCGCAATATTTTTACTAGCAAATTTTTCTGAAAAAATAAAATAAACGGTTAAAAAAGTGCCCTTCTTACTATCTTCTTTTTTTTTTTTTTTTTTTTTTTTTTTTTTTTTTTTTTTTTTTTTTTTTTTTTTTTTTTTTTTTTTTTTTTTTTTTTTTTTTTTTTTTTTTTTTTGAAATTTGGAGGGCGAAAAAAAATGGCGAAAAAAATGATCAATCGACAATTGCAGAAGACACAAAGAGAGAAAGGCGGTCCCTTCATTAGTTGACGAGCTACAGCACGGCGCAAGATTAATTTCGCAGGCCGTTGCGGCAACGGGGCGTTATGCGGAGACTAATTCAACGTAAATGAGATCACAATGGTGGAATACAGTTTCCAATCATGTCACGCTGTCAGAGTACACGCGTAAATATACTCAAGTAATTGCACTTTGCACGATACTCTCGGTGCTGTTTGATTCGTATCATAACATCATTTCGCAATGTAAACACGTCTCGATTTCAGCAAAATAAAAATAACACGATTGCACATTGGACAGTAATAGCAAACGAAAACAATGAAAAAGAATCAATTCCTATTTGATCTACTTGACATGGACGGCCACGCTGGCCAACATGGCCCTGGTCGGGCTCAGTTATGGAAAACGAATTTTACATTTAAAATAAATCTGTTTTTTTAATTTGTTTAAATAAATTTAATTTTTTAAATTATGTTATTAAAAACAGTTATAATTTGTAAAATTTATCTAAACCTGATCAGTATTCCTTAGATTTCTAATTAGATCCCTTAATTAACCACGATCAAATTTTCTACTAGACACTTGAAAACATTCTCATCCTATATACTTTTTAACATGGAACATTAGTATACTGTATAGACATTCTAAGAGCGCACTTAAAATTGATTGCATTATTTTATTCATCACGATCTATACAGCTCAATTCAAATGAATGGATATATGAGAGTGAGGTTTCGATTATCCCGTCACTTGAAGTTTAATTAGCGTGGATGCGTCGATTAGTTGGAGAATAATGTAGAGGATGTGATGAGCATTAATATGCAATAAAGAAGCTAGCGACTTGATTTCGTAAAGGGAAGTCTGACAAATCAATCGCATTGTAATTAAGCAGGGTGGCGGAACAGTTGACTCTCCAAGTGTGGTTCGGTACAAGGGTGCTCTGATCCGACGACAGCCAGTCGATTTAGATGTAATCATTAGGTTATCCAGGATTACCTCGCAACACCGGTGCCAGTCCAGTAACTTGCAATTAAGTAAATGTCGATGATCCTAACCGAATCTTAAATCCACAAAGCCCCCCCCCCCCCCCCCCCCGTTTCCTCTCCCCGTCACTGAAAAGTTTCTTCAAATTATAATTTGAACTCTCGGTTGTGGAAATAAAGGTTCCAACATTGGCAAATCATCTTCTCTTGTTCGAAGCTTAAACAATGTTCCATAGCCATCAGCGAAATCGTCAACCTTAATTTACCCAAGGTCCCCTGCGTTTCGCATTCATCCCACATTTAATATCCCGAACACTCTCTGTGAGCTTTGGAATTCATGCGGAAGTAGATACAAATTTTGAATATTCAATTTGCAAGCGTTGGGATTGTTTCGGGCGTTTGATAACACAAAGGCAAATTGCAATCGGCGGCGAGGCGGAGAAATCTGCGAATGGAAAGATCAATGTGCCGGACCGGGCGCGCAGCGCCGTCAGACGCCAGTCCTTATAACCGCGCGCTCTGTCTCCCTAATGTCGTATTCAGCTCAGTTCCGGCGCATGAAACGTTCGAACGTAACGTATTGAGAACTAGTTTGAATAGAATATCATCCATCCTATCTCGCAATTCATCCATAAAGAGCTGCGCTGCATTTTCAATCCTCGCCCTGATTCGCAATCTCTGTCTAATGTCTTCAACAATAACACCAACTTATCCTCAATTCGTTTCAATTTGGGAAACTTTACCGTGCAAAATATTATTTCACGTTATTTTACAATTCAAATGTACCTTGTTCACATAAAAATATCATACGCAAAATTACATCATTTGAATTTTATAACTTTTGAATTTTAAATTCAAATTACCCCTTTTTCGGATAATTTCTAAAAATTCGATTTAAATCCAGCAGACGGAAAGTTAATTCAACAAGCTGAATGGACTCCAAGTCACGTGTGCAGACTAATTCAACGACCGATCTGGGACTAACCAAGTTAGCCGAGATCCTCGTCTGGCAATAGATATACGTTAATTGAGTCGACAAAAAAGCTCGTGTAACTAGCTTTTATCGACATGAGTGTGTGCACCGGTTGTGTGATGTCGTTACGTTAAATGCATTTTCATTGGCGTCGTCGCCGCGTTACTCGCACACGGATTTAATAAATAAGCATTCGGGGCTGATTTATCATTCATTAAGTCCCGCTAAATTTGTAATCAATCGAATTAGACCAACGTGTCGTCCATTTGCACGCCCGCGAGATAAAAGAGGTGTTGTGTGTATTTTGAAACCGGTCGCATGCCTCGGATTAATTAATCCTTGGCATGTTACCCGCGCAACTGAATTATTCGAAAGTGCGTTATTAATGAGCATTGCGTTACACGTTTATACAGAATACGCGTTTTGCAGTTGAATTTCGCACGCGATGCCAATTTTCGCATACCACTTGATTCATCGTGACATCAATGAAATTACGAAAAATCACATTTCTGTCCCAAAAGTGAGATTTCATATTTTACGTTTTCGTTCTCTCCTTTTCATTTTCATTTCGCATTACGGTATATTAAACCAATATTAAACCAACAATTTTGGTTACAACATTGATAGCTGTCCAAATATCAAACTATGAAATTCCAAAATTCTCAACACATTATAAAAAACTTAATTAATTTTTCAGATCCAAAACTACGATTGTGCGTAAACCTATAAACATTCCAACTTATTAGTTTTACGATATTACTTTAGATGATACAAATAGTTCTAATTATTATGACCATTTTTTACAAATTTATTCTTGATTGTAATTTATGCAAGTTGGAAAAGAGCGTTGACGTCGCAGGTGAAGGTTGAAAAATGAGAATCGAATTTTTCGGTCGGCTTCTATAATTGAATTAAGTGAAACGAATACGGGGGTCGATGGCAAAAATGAATCGGCCATAAATTAAAGACTCCTTTATCATCGCGCGCCGGAGAAAGAATTGCGCGTGTGCATTGCATTATTGAGCACGCCGAGAGCATTGAGCATGCACGCTCCGATGCAGAAGTCAAGGCGTATCCATATCCGCAACAGTTTACCACCGGGCGATCGATAAATAAGCGCTCTCTCTGTCTCGCCCAGTCCTCCGCTCTCGGGACATACGAGCTTATTTACGCGCAACACTATCGCTATCAAACCATCCCATCAAATTCGATTCTACATCAGTCACTTCGCTTGTTGCCAACCAAACACTCCGAAATTCGAAAACGATTTACACCTCTGCTTATGTTTGTTTTTCATTTCACAAATTATATCTGGTTGACTTTTTTTCTAAGTATTTCGAACGTCAAAACGTCTGGCAACACTGCGGCAAAATTATTAGGAAATAATTCTTCAAACAATTTTAAATAAATAGAAATAAGAACATTGAAATAAAGTGAAATTAAATAAAATTTGTAAAATTGTAACTCCATTTTGGGAACCCTCATCGCATTTTTGGGTTGACAAAAAAATTGTATTCTCATACCCACAATTACACAATCGAGTTTTTCGTTTCGCACTTGTGTGTATTAATTTACAGTGATTGTAATATAATGACACAGCTCCGGGGGACACAAAAAAAGTCCCACATGACCCTCGCGTGGTACCAATTTGTGGGACCCTCGAAACTCTCGGTCTTTCGCAAGAGGCTTTGTTCCTTACCTGAAACAAACAAACGAAAATCAAATTAATCCTCAGCACAGTTACGTAAATGCAAGTGATAATAACCGAAGAGAGATAAAAAAAACAAGTCAGACAAATTGCGACTGGATGGTGTGCCCTACATAACTCATTTCACGTGTGTGCGTGCAAAGAAAGAAAAAAAAAAGGAGCGGGACTTAAAAAGACAGGTAGATGAAAACTTTGTTTGCCCGCGTTTGGTTATTCACCAGCAATCTTCTTCTTGCGTAAGAGCCAAGATTGTGTCGCGTCGCTACAAATGGTTGCGTAACGCCACGTTCAATAAAACATGAGAAGTTGCGGCCGAAATGCAATATCCAGTAAAATTTGATTCGCACATTATGATCGATTATTACGGTTTTACGTTACGAGATTTATAATGCAATCGCGGATGAATTATGGTTGCCATTTTTCGATCTCAATATAACTGATTATGCGGACAAGATTTCTCTTTTAAAAATAAAGTTGCTTTTTAAAAAGAAAAGTAGATTTTGCCAGACACTTATTTATTTTTATATAAAATTTTGTTTTTTTTTCTGAACATGATAAAAAAAAAAAAGAAAAAAAGATGCAATAATTTTTGGCGCAAACTCAATTAGTCGTGATTATTGTGGGGTTTGGAAAAACAAATCAACATTAATCCTTTTTGTGCGGCGCGGCCGTCTTGAAATTTAACCAGTCGTTAATTCTCGCGACGAGTTATGTCTCAAGCGAGTTTCCGCGCCGAGTTCCCCCTTTTACGTAATTAATCTTCGTACAATTGTACGTTCTTACTTAATAACATCAAATGCTACACACAGCCGGGAGTTTTCTTCGTAATCTTAAATTGGCATTTCGGTGTGCGCAAAACTGACGAATTCAATTCTACATAACGACTATTTTTCATCTCACACGCGTGCGGTTAAGACGGTAAAAATAGTTCAAAGTCGACCAGGTCAGTTTTACTTAATTGAAAATTAAACTTCTAAGTGGAGTTCATTAATTTTAATTGCAACGGAATTTCGATGTCTAATTTTATACGAGTTGAAGAATCTTCAAAACAAAAAATTAAAAAAGGAGAAGTAAAAACAGAAAAAAACCGAGTATATAAAAGGAAAATATAAAACTTGGAGCATTCATGGAATTTTAAATATTTTTTTCCACGCGAGGGGGAAAAAGTGGTTTGCTGAAGTGAAGAAGAAAAAAATTGTTTATGAGAATCCGCGTAAGGTTGAGATGATGCAGTTAGTGTTGTCATAGGAAAGATAATAAAGAAAAGAGGGTCGGGTCTGACGAAAACTGCGAGCGACCCCTCGACTGAACCGGCTGAATTTCAAGGTCTTGGGAAACAACAGCCCCTGTGGGATTTCGCAACGCCACGTGAGAAGGTACATAACATTTCTGCTGTGATCGCTGTTCCTTCGCTACCCTTGACTTGTACCCTCGACATCCGCCAGAATTTTTTCGCCGCTTCTTTCAATTTGCATTTCACGTCGTGCAACAACCTTCTATTCAATTCCTCTCGCTTGCTTTTTGAATAACGTGAATCATTTCCGCACTTTTCTATCCAACCGAATACCGAATCAAATATTTGACTAAATCGATCTTTCTACCGATTTCTTCCCTCTCTTCCATCTCTTTTCAATCCATTTCGTACAAAACATCCAACTTTTTTTTTTTTTTTTAAAAGAAAAAAAGTTTTACTACTGTTGCATGTCTCTAAAAATAATAAAATTATAGACCTTTTTTTGTGGACGTTTTTTTTTACAAACTTTTTCTTTCAACAAAGTGCATGTAGGGGAGCAAAAAATGGACATCAAACTTCAATGACAAAGTCGTCGGGACAATTTTGTCGTCCGACTTGTTTGCCAGAGACTCGTCTTGGGGGGAGGAGGGGGGGGACTACGTTATAATTAAAGTAACGCAGATAAGAAGGTCGATGGCACTTTGAAGGAAAACTCACAGTCTTCGCAGGAGTGTGGATAAAGAATCCGCGTATTGATCGATGAACGCGCGCGAGCTTCGTCGCGCGAAACGCGATGCCCGGCCAACTGCCACTTTTCATCTCGTAACGCTTGCCTTAATCTTACTTGCGGCTGCACGTCACTTTCTTCCGCTTATCAGACCCATTATACTCCGCGTTTGGATTGTTAACTATCATCAGATCATCCAGATGTGAGGGGAAAGTTTTTTTTTAATCGTGATTATATTAAATTGTGACTAATTTCAACACGATTGAAAAAATTTACAATAATTTGTATATTATCTTTTTTTTGTTTCTTTGTTTACATTCCATTAAATAGCTGTTAGTTTTAGAATATCAGATCTAAATAAAATGAAATACTCAATAAAAATTTCAACAGTCAAAACTTTGTTGACATAAAGATCAAAATAGTCTCTTGGATGTTTTGGTCACCGTTGTTTTGAGACTTTAGCGAAATGATTAATTCGATATCAAAATTTCTATGATAATTTTAACTCGACATTTAAAATATCGAATAACTTAATAAGAAACAATGATTAACTAGAAATTATAAAATAAATAAATTAATTAATGAATTGCTACTTTTTCATTCATTAATATTTTTTAATAATTTTTTAATATTATAAATATTTTTTAGTATTATAAATTTGGTATTTAACCGCTAGGAAATCACAGATGTGTTATAATTCGACCTCATAAAGTTGTATAACTAATAATAACTAGAAAATTAAAATAATGATAATCGCATAGAAATGAACAATATCTCCCCCTCAGTATACATTAATGATGACTATCACAGGACAGGATATATTTGAATTCGACCTCAAATTTAGTACCAAGTTGAGCATTCCGATTGAGGTTTTGTATCTAATTCAGTCCAAACTCGAGAGCCCAGCTATTTTCAATCAAATTTCAATTAGAATTCTTGGCACAATTTCGTCATGTTTTAATTGTGATTTCTGATCACGTTTAATTTAATCGCCGATCAAGGACATCAAGAAACCTGACATGAGATGTCACGTTTTCTTATATTCCTCTCTCGGATCAAGGACGTCCATTATCATAAAGAAGAAGCAAATCTTAAATGGATCACACCTATTTCCTGTTCGTCCCGACAATTTTTTCCAACTTATTAAACAAAAAAAATTGTGCGCGGTAACTTTTTTCTCCTTATCTTCAAAACATCATTTTCTTTAATTCGCAAAAATCTTTTCGAATAAAAAACCTTTTTAATTAGTAAATTTTAAAAAAGTAAATTTTAATTGAAATTTACTTTTAAACAAAAAAAGAAATTAAAACCAAATTTTTATACCAATTTTGTCTATCCAAGGGTAAGCGTCTGTAATAGCATCTCCGCTTCCACACTCTCATGACGGGATTTTTATGTCGAGAAACCGAAGTGAACATTTTGAAAGCTGAATTCAAACTGAATCATTAAATTCAAATCGAAATCAGAATCAAAATGAATGAACTCAGGCAAGTAAACATAGAACCATACAATAGATTAGTTTCTGATTCGGATATTCGCGCATCAAAACAAACACAGGACAGACAAGTCCAATAAAACTCAAATGAATTCATATTTTAGTTTTTCAAAATAGGGTAGACCGAATATTAATTTTAAGGCACAACTACGTATAAAATTATCTCAATCAACGTAATTACGAATTAAAAATAGTTTTGTATTTCACAAGCAAGGGTACCAATATTAAAAAAAAACAACAGCTTTTCAATGGTTTTTTTTCGACTTGAAAAAAAAAAAAAAAAAAAAATTAAATAAAATGGAAACGAAAATGTACAGTCTTTTGCGTCTATTGTATGATTTAATTGCCACGGTCTGAATCGAAAATGGATGGCTGCGAACAGCCGCATGATGTAACTAAAACAAATACTCGGCGCTGTGACGATTTATCAGATGGAACTAATAAACAGTCGGAATAATGAATAAATAATCCGACCGACGAAATTGGTCGGGTGTTTTTTGATTGAGTTAGAATAACGCCGAGTTCAATACGATAATAAATTAACGCTGTCGTTGGGCAAATGAATGGAGATGGGGAGCGCGGGGGCGAAACCGCGACAGCACGTTTGTTGTGTGCAAAACTGTTTGCGCGGGCGCAGCGAAACGCGCACACGTGTCGTTAATTTCTAAAGCGTTCGGTGCATCTCTATCCCGTTGGAAATAACGATAACGAAGTGATTACCGGGGAAAACGCAAACGCGAGTTATTTTGTAAAACTGCTGCGATTTCAATGTGCTGCGTTCGCATTTTTGTCTCGCCGCCGTGCTTTATTTCCACTCTTTCTTCTCGGGGGTTCGCTCTTTTTTTTTCATCGCCGAATCCGCGCGCGTATCTTTTAACGTCGCGTACATTTTGAATTAATTGAACTTCATTGTGCATCCGAACACAATGCAACTGTGCGCGAGCGTGCTCCAAGATTAATAACGTTCTGCCATCCAGCGCGCCAAGAAAACGACCAAAACGACCCGGCGATTGTTTTTAAGCCCCGACAGAATATTCATTTTATAATTACATCCCCCCTCGCGACTGAAAGACGTCAAATTTACCAACACATTATTCTATTAAATGATTCTGTCACGAAAGTATGCTTTTTGTTTCGTACTCCATTTCCCTTCATTCTTCGCTCTCATTTTTCAATCAAATATATTACGCTTTATATATTCAGCGAAATAGTACAGACAGGTGTACTAAAAATAATACCGAAATTACTTTTCCCAGCGAAATGAAAATTCTTTCCTCTTTATTTTGATTTTATACTTTTTTTTAAATGGAATATGAAAATCTAAATCAAATACATTACTTTAAAATACTGAATAGGTTAAACTGAATATTAAATTTCAGGCACAACTATGTATAAAATTATCTCAATCGGTGTAATTGCACATCACTTGATATCAAAATTAAAAAAGAAAACGTTTAATACTGATTTGAACATTTCTTTAAACGAATTAAAAATAGTTTGGTATTTCACAAGCAGGGGTACCAATATAAACAAAATAACAGTGGTACCAACATAAAATCAGCTTTTTAATAATTTTTTTTAGTAAAATAAATTTATTTTCACAAGTTAAATTTTTTTCATTATTAAATTGATGAATAAAAATACAAAAATTACACGTAAATCTCTCATTTTAAAAAAGCAGAAAATTGCACACGGAGACAAGACCGATGGTAATTTAAATTTCAATAGAGCGATATTTTTTAGCCGAACTTTAAATGCTTTTCAAACTGCGGCGAAATTTCACCTTGCTTTCGGTTTAATTTCGAGCGCTGAAGTGGAGTTAAAAAATAATTACAGTATATCGTTCCGTAATGATAACTTTCACCGTATATTACTCTGCGGATAGCGAGCCGTGCGCTGAGCCGTTTGTTGGCAATTTTAAGTGACAAAGAGGTTCGGGCGAAAGTGCGCGTGAGAGCGGACAAGAAAATTGCTGACAAACAATGCGCGCCAAATAAACACTCGGCGGATCGTTAAAAATTTATTTGCAACAATCCGCCGGCGCAAAACTTGCTCGCGCTATTTTTGTCGCGGCATTGCTCTCCGCTTACGTGATGTGTATAGTCGCAGAAATATCTCGCGCAAATATTGACGTTTATTGACACACATTAATAACGTTCGGATGAAATGTTGCCAAGTTCTCTTTTCTAAGACCGCGTTTATTCTGGGAATAGAGGGGAAAAAAAGTCTTATGAAATATTAGACGGTTAAAAGTGGATGAGAATTTATTGAAAGTTTGCGCAACGGAAATGCTCGGAATTGGAAAAAAAAGAAGAAAAAGATTAAAAAAAAAAAAGCAAGCGTACCAATTGAATTGTGATTTATTTTCAATAATAGAATTTCTCTTCCGCGTTTTGTTGGCAACATTGAATTATTGGCACTATCGGAATTCTATGGACTCTGAAAATACATTATTATAAACTGTTGAAATTGAATTTTCAGTTGGCGAGATTGTTTTTAAATTTACTGACGCCGTCAAGTAGTGCCAACTTCAATCCCAATGCTACCAACTGAAATCATTAACTCGCTTAAAACGTGTTCCATTTTGTCTAACCATACTAATGAAAACACAAAAACAGAGTGCTCCAGCAGCCGAAAATTCCTTTCTCGTTGACATTAAACTTACAATTTTGTTAATATGAAAAATCCATTAGTTGGCCGAGGGAAAAAAAGCAGAGGTTGGCATTACAAAAGCTCTTTTAGATTTGGCACTGAATGATACGCTCGCGCAATTTTCCACTTGTGCAAACTGAATTCGTCTTTTCTCGGATGGAATTCATTTATCTTTGGCGAAGAAAAACAACGGGAGGGCAAAGGTCGACGGTGGGGGGACGAAGCGGGGAGGGGGAGGGGGTGCAGAAGACGAATGAATAAATGAAAGAATAACGCAGAGATGTTGGCTCGCAAAATGAAAGAGGAGAAGAAGGTAAAAGTTGGGAAAAGGGCTTAATATCGTGTAACGTAATTTAAAAATGTAATTGCTCTTGTCATGGTCGATGCTGAAGTGGAGCGCCGGCCGGGTAACAATGCCGCGCGCTACCGGCACCGTAATAAGTTTTCATGTAAAGCGAACGAGGATTATCCAACCGTGAATGTGCAGGGAATTATATTTCACGAGCGGAAGCAGGCTGTTACTGTTTCTCTGTGGCTCGTCATAAATTATTATCCGTGCCACGTCTCGCAGTCTGGATTGCAACGGGTTTGGCTCCGGGTTTCCCGCTTCCAGCATTGATTGACTGGCGCACTGCCAACTGACCCCACGTCTCCAACCTATTCAATCATTTTCATCTCCCCTTCGTCTCCTCGTTTTTATATAATTTTTTTTTGTTCACTCATCCGTCCTGCACTGATTCCATTTTCTTATTGTCTTTTACACTTTGTTTGCACTTCAACTATCTTTCAATTACCACAACCACAATATCAAACCTTAATTTAACCCTGACTAAACTCAACCTAAAAAAAAAAGTCAATCTGTTTTACTCCTCAATATTCTTATCCGTCTAATTATCTTTTTAATATTGCATTTACGAAAAGGATAATTTGTTTGTTTTCGTGGCAAATTTTCCACCGTATTATATATAACTGAATAAATTTTCATATAAATCGAGCCTGTCGATTTTTGTTTGCCACACGTATACCAAGTCGAATATGCATGTTTAAAAGGGATAACAAGAGGTAACGTGGTGGCATTAGTTGGAGCATCAGGATTCACGTCAGAGCAAGCAAAGGTGCCGAGGCTTGATGGAAATATGTAAAGGATAGCAAAGCCGCAACGTTAATGCATGCAAATGCTCTCGCGGAGCGAGGTTAACTCGAGGACACTCCTCGCGTCATCTACGCGCGGGATCAACGTCGACTGCTAATTGCTTCAAAATGACAGATTCCATTGTGCCTCGCATGCTAAACTTGTGATTAATCTGATACAATTTCCTCCCCCTCCCCCCTCACCTCTTTAAGTTTGATTACCTGTAAAATTTTATAGGTTCGGCTATTTTTTTCGTCCCTTTCAAAGAGGCCGCGAATGATTTACGGCCGGTTTTATTGGACAATTTTATATATTTATTATCGTTGTAAACATTTTAAGTTCGCGGGCGTAAATCTCGCAGGGGGCGTTCATAAATCAGTGACAAAACGGACGATAATTTGATCTTGCGCGCGACCGCCAATTAAATTGGATCGCGCAAGTGGTCGGGGGGATCAGCGAGGGCAACGAGGTGCGCATCGCGGCACACTTTTATCCGTCCGAAATAAATCTTAGCTGATTTTCCGGACGTGGTTCATTTTCATTGCTAGAAGGGAGGAGGAGAGAGAGAGAGAGAGAGGGAGAGGGAGGAGAGCCCCGCGTTCGCAATTCACTTACGCCGCGAAATTCACGGCAAATATTTACCTCGACGCGCAGGCGGACGGCCGAGAGAAGAGTTCGGCGAACCGAAAAAAGCCGCGCCGGAGAGCGCATGATCTCGCCAAGACGGGAGAGAACAGAGAGAGAGCGAGATTCGATTGAATTCGCTCGTATGCGCGCTGCATCGGCGAGCAGAGAGTGGGATCAAATGAAAAGCGGAAAGTACAATGCCAAGCGTGCGAAAAGGACGAAAACAAAACCGCCGAAGTTTCGGCTTTCTAATCAATATCGCCTAAACATCCGGGACAATTCGTGAATAAATGCGCCCCGGGACCGCGCGCGCGACCCCTCTCCGATCCCCAATGGGAAATTCAGCAGCGAGATCACAGATGAAAGACCAACAAAAAAATATGTAGCGCGGACCAATATATTTCTTTTGTCCTTTTATTATTTTTTTTATCAAACCCGATCAACATCTGGCTTTTATTTATGATTACAATTTTCGATTAACATCCGCGCGCGCCGACAATTTGCACGCGATCTGCTCCTTTTTTATGTCGAGTAATTTTTTGCCCATAAAAAAGTTGCGAACCGCCCTTGCTTACACCTGATACCGGAGAAGTTTATCGATGAAAAAAGAAAGAAATGAAAAAAAAGAAAAGAAAAAAAGAACGAGAATAAGACAGGATAAGAAAATGGAATCAAGTCTGACAAATGTTCGATTTATAGAAAAAAGCATAAACCGTAGTATCAGAGACATTGCGGGGCGACATATTTTTGAGCGCCATCCCGAATAATCAGAAGCAGAGCGCGGAGTTGTTCGATTTTCTGCCACTCGAGTGAACTTCTTTTGCTGTATCACGCGGGGTGGACGACCGGGCCAGGGGTGGAAAGGATCGGAAGGAAAGAAAGACGGAAAGAAGGAGGAAGGAAGGAAGGAGTGCTTGAGCGCGGAAAGGGTTTGTGGAAAAGACGCCCGTGGGGGTTTTTGCCCCTTTGACAGCGGGGGGATGACGAGGGAGACGATGAGTTGAAATCCGTGATGGGACGAGGTGAGACACGAAACGGACATAAACTTTGAGTGTAGGGGGCGCTGGAGGGGTAGGAGCCGGGGGCGCTCGCGGCGCAGTCAGCCAACCCCGCTTAGGGGCGCTCCGCGTCTGCAGGTCGATATCAGCAGCCTCGAGCAAACCAGACATCTACCGACCATTCGCAAAACATTCACCTCAAGTGTCCCCGGCCGACGGTACAGCTCCGTTTGTACTATCTCTGTCAGCCGGGGGTGGGGCGGCGCACTTTTTGCTGTTTTTCTTCCTCCCGGTGGTGTTCAAAGTTTGAACGCTCGGCTGAGACGAGGAACATCTTGAACCCCGCCTGTCGTCGGTCGCCCCGCAAGACGACTTTTGTCGCCGCTTGCGTGCCCGGCGCAGTACCATTTTCAATTCACTTATTTTCGCCCCGAAACAAGCTCTCGCAACCACCGGCGCTCTCTCGCTCTTGCGTTTACCGCCTCTGTTTACGGCTCTTTGCTATCGCGTTAGGGCGATGCTCCAAAATTATCTGGCCAATTTGTTTGCAAGACGCCAAATTTGATAGCGATTGGCCGGATCCAATCCGATTATACGATTGCGGGATTTCCCGTTTTGATTGGAAAAGATTTCCTTCGTTCTCATAAATATTAATTCGACCATTTTATATATCGTTTATTTATCCTCTTCTCTTTTTCTCCTCCCTTACTTCTTCGTTTTTCTTTTCTTTTCTTTTTTTTTTTTTTGCAAATTACAGTTTTGATATTGGACGAGAGAAACTTTGATAAGGTATTTGAAAAATGTCAAACTTTTACTGGCGATGTAGATTGATTGCGAATGACATGATTGAATAATAATTGACGAACTGTTCAAATATTTAAACGTATTTTTAAACGCCGCGAAACTTTTATGCCCGACAAAGGGGAGAGTTATAACTTCGAGTTATATAATTTTACAACTTTAGTTTTGGTAAATTTATTATTCATTATACTGCTCGAACGTTGCGCTGGGATAATTTAATCAAAAAAAAGTTGTTCATCGTGAATTTCGCAATTAATTAGTCGGAGTTCAACCCAGAAGCTTGCTTCTCCGTAAGCAGAGTGTGTATTGGCGCTGCGGAATTCTGGGTTTACTTGGTTTCTCATTATCCGGCTCTTATTTAATTGGGCTCAAATTTAAACTTATCGATTACGTTATTTAATAATGCATACGCTCTTTTATTTGATTATTACGGCCCGCCTCCGCCAGAATTGAAATTCAGTTTTCTGGTTAACACGATTTTGCAATGTAAATTTCATTCATCACTCATGAAAATATTTATTATTGCATTATTCCAAAAGCTTTGAAATTACTATTTTTTTATTCTTAATAAAAAATAATAAATTCGAAGGAGTTTGCCAATCGCCATTCTGACTTATGAAAATAATTATTTTTATTTAAATTTTCGAATTTGTAAAACTCGAATTTTAATTATTTTGCATTAAAATTAATGGCATATGATGCATTAATCATGACAGAATAATTGTGAAGTGAAATGAGCATCAATATTGACAACGATTCGAGAGTTGGAATTGAATTCAACGAGGCAAAATGGAAACAAGAGCGATCAGGGGCTTTTTCTCTTTGTGTAAATTTAGCTCCTAGAATCGAAAACGTTTAAAACGTTTCATCGATAATGTCAACAAACGTAACGAAGTCAAGGGAACCGGTTATCGCGAGCACAAGTATTTAATTAGCGAGTAACTAGTGCGATGATAATACAACGACAATGAAATTACGAGCAAAATTATCGGAGATCATGATCGGAAGCGCATTGGGAATTCTCTTCTCGCTATGATAATTCCTATTAAGCTGTCAGTTAGAGTAACGTGCGCGAAGTGTCGGGCGTTTTCGACGCCAAGCGAGAAGTGAAATTTGATGTTGGACTAATATAATTCCCTGTCTATGCCTTCGAGCGCACACGTCACACGTTGACGATGTTCACGCACCAGGTAACATCGCTATATTCATACAGATCAATATGACGGACAATTCCAAATGTGCATCTTGTATCTTGTCACACGACAAGTATCACACACTTGTTACATCCAATTTATTTCTATTACAATTTCAGTCAATTCAGATGTTCTTTCCTTTCAACCTTTTATAAAACTTGAATTGTAATTTAGGCTGGCCTTAACAAAACCTTATCAAAGAACCTTTTGGACCAGTTTTAGTTCAATTGAAAAATCGTTGATCGTGCTCAATCTACTATTTAAACCCTGAATTAAATTTAGGCTGGCCTTAACAGAACCTTATTAAGGAACCTTTTGAACCAGGTTTAGTTGAATTAAAAATTTGTTAACCGTGTTGAATCTACATTGAAACCTGGATTCAATAACAGATGGCCTCGACAGAACCTTATTAAGCAACCACCAACCAGCTTTTAATCAAAAGGCGGAGAGAGAAGAGTGGAAATAATTAGCAGCAGGGATATGAAAGTCCGACGTGGATTAGTGAGACTTTTACGTGAGCAAGAATGTTAGCTGTGTCTTGGAGCGCGTGCCCATTGGGGTGGCACGTAAGTGCTTTAAAGTTCTGCCATTTGGTCTTCGTACCCTCGCCACGTTTCTTTGCACAAACACAAAGGCCTTCGCTGCAGGACAAAAGTCCTTTCCGGCGCCCCCTTTTGCTCACTGTGTCATCTCCTTTCAATCTTGCAAAATCATCTTAACTTGGCTGCATACAAAACTTTGACTTCAAACGATGGGGCGAAAAAAAAACACAGAAACAAAAAAGAAAACACGAAAAAATAACTAATAAAAAACGAAATAACAAAAGAACCATCGTCCTTTTTATCCACTCTCGTGCAAAATCGGCTTTTTGTGGATTGAAAAAAAAAAGAAAAAAAAGAAAAAGAGGAGGAAAAAACTATGAATGGCACTCAACGACAAGATTGCAAAGCATTTTGTTGCGTGTTACGGAGACATTGGATCAAGCCAGCTCTTATCCGTTGAACACGTTGCGATTAGCGTTTGATGCCTGGTTGCAACGAGGCGGTAACACTACGACAGAGGATAGGTGGAAAATTGTTTATGAATGACGTCGTCAGGGAGTGCGTATCAGCGACGTCGATAATGAAGGGTGGTCGTTCGTTTGATTATCCTCACTCCAAGTCGGTAATGCACGGCAAAAGCGTTTGTAAACGTACTCCGCTCGTTCCCGAGGACGCTAATGAACTCAAACTGCATATAAAGCAACGTTAACGTTTGCACCGATGAATATAACCGCGACGACCTGCACGCGCAACCACAAACTTTTTATTTCTTTTTTTTTTATAATTTTCATTTTTCTCAACAAAACAAATTTCTACTAAGTAATTTTCGTCTCGGGAATTTTTGTGTAACGAGAAAAAGATGAGATGTTAATTTTCGTACTTGAAATTTTTGGCTTTCAAAAGTTAACTTCATGTTTTAGATTACGAGGTAAATATGTAATAATAACACGAAATTTCGTATGCACACGATGGTCTGGGTGATTCCCTTGGCATTGTTACGTGCCTTTCGCGGCAGACATTAATCACGCTACCGTAACTATCCGTCGATCTTTGTAGATTCAACATGCTAACAAACGACGTCTTTGACAACGACCCTCGCGTACCACCGCTACCCTTCTTCCGCTCAAACTTTGCCGAAAATACAACCTCGCTTGATGAATTTATTCGCAGCAATAACCAACGTTAAATGATAATTTCGCTCGCCCCGATGTGTCTCTTCTTTATTAACATATTCAAATACTTCATGCACTTCCCTTAACTTGAACTTAGACAAAAAATATCTCAAAAGTCCAGCTTCAAACTCAAATTTAAATAAATGTGAAAAAAAACCTTTAAAACACAAAAACAACATGAATTCAAATATGATTTTGCAATTTCAAAATAATCGAATAAATTTAACCTTGTCAAGTTAAAAGGATTGAAATAACTGAGTTTAATAAAACAATAAATTGAACAAAGAATTTGCGGGAAAAAAAAAGTATCAGAAACGAATTATCTAAAATTAAACAGCCCGAGGTTGAAGGGACAACAAAAAATATTAAAGCGACATAATTAAGTGGAGAAACGCTGACTGTTGCGATAAAAAATTGACGGGGATAAAAATAACAGTGAATAAGGAGGAACAATGGGATAGATTTGTAGGGGATTAAATGTAAATCTATTTTTGAGCAACGCGAAACTATTGTCTTTCGTCGAGTCGAGGGGGGAAACCTCGCCCTTTATAATTTGAGCCGGTAGCAATCGAGCGATCGCGCGTCTTGCTCCGTCTTTCTCCTCGTCTTTCCGCGCTGACGCTCTTCCGCTCCCCTTTTCGAGATAACTCTCCGGATTCCCCCTGGCTTTCCGCAAGCCCTCGAAACTTGATTTTCGGTCCGCCGACTTCTTGGTCTCGTTATTCCAGCAAGCTCCTTTGCAATGCTAATTCTTGTCGATCTAACCGACCGCTTGGAAACTCGCGAAAACCAACTGCCTGGCCGCTACACATTTTTTTTTCTCCACAGTTTTTTTTCGTCGCCAATTCTAATCACGTCTCATAATACCATCCTTGAGATTGCAAAAATTTAATTATCATAAGTTGAAGCAAAAAAAAGTTTCTTCTTTTTTTTGAAACGAGTTATGTGGGGTTGAGAATAAAATGGTTCAATTTTTTATGATGAACTGTAACTGGTCCTACCTTAGGGTCAAAGTTGAAGACCTTTTCGGGCCTAAGCGGACATTCGAGGCCACACTTGCAAGTTCCCGCCGTTGTTAGATATTCCTTCAATTGTTCTAGGGAACCTAGCGCCGTGCTGCTGGGGCTGAAAAAGAAAATACATTATCTTTTATTTCATCATTCCATGGGTATATCAAAGAGCCATTGTAATATATTTTCGTTTAGCTCAAGTCGATGTTCCTTTATTTCTATTTTGTTGGCTGTTACTTTATTTTTATTTGACAATAAAATTGAAATTGTATATTTTAAACATTCCCCTCGACGAGCTATAGAATAAAGTACAAAGTGATGATTTCTTCATTGCACAAAGTCTCAAAATCTCTCGAATCCCCGAAGATCTTAGTATAAATAGAATTTGACCAAATCTTGTACTGGAGAATCTGACGAGATTTCTATAATAAGATTACTTGTATACGAGAGCACACACTTTATATGAAAGATGAAAGAAATTTCTTTCTCTTTCTCTCTTGTGATTTCTTTTTGTGCATGAAGAATATGTCAAAGGGGAACAAATATAAAAATAACAAATTCTTCACGTTAAATAAAAAGTTATGAAGTAAAATTTCGTTCAAATTTTTCACCGACAGAAAAATATTTTTTCGTTACATTCATCTCAAAGTGATATATTTCATAACGATGGAATACTTTTTTAAACGCCTTTTTTTATTTTCATTCAATTTATGAAAAGGATCGTTTAAAAAAACTCTTGGCAAACTTTTCTCAATTTTTCTTTAACGTATTTGATCAGGGAATAAATCAACGAATGTTGAGGGAAAAAAAAAGAGGAAGGTGAAGGAAGTTAGATTGAGCGAGCATCCCCCGGCTATTCATATTGATTAGCGTTGGCTGAGAGGAGGATTCTCGTCGGACGGCCGGGGGTGCACTTGAGCGCGACTCGTCTTTGTCTCGTTACACTTTACAGCTTGCCAAATAATTCCGCAGACCAGGCGCGCCCATTTCCGCGGCAATAACACCCGCCACAATTATCAGGGATGATAATGAAAGGTCGCCTCGCAGGCTCTCTCTTTTCGGTGGCTAATTTCTCGCGGATTCAATTTAACCGACTGGCGTGAAATGATTTTCTCGTTTGGGGTCGTCGCGATCGTTACATCTCGAGGGGCGCACTTCCTCTCAACTTTAACTTGTTTGACTTTCATTTTCCCACTCTCAATGAATTCCTAAGTCGTGTGAATATCAATTACTTTTAAAACTTTTTCGCAAAATTTTATGAAATTCATTTCTTTTTTTTCGTTCTCTCTCGCAAATTAAATTCACATTTCGCAATTACAATTTTTTCTATTCATTTGAATCAATTTCATATGAAAAATTAGATTTCAAAGAGCATTTTTTGGTGCACTGTAAAAACAAGTACCTTAAATTAAATTATATATAATTGTATTATATAAAAATGCTTATTAAATTAATTCATTAGTGTCTTAATCTAAGACGCGTACACTTTTAAGACAATTTTATTTATCGAAGACACTTTTCGAAAAGTAAATATTTTTTTTTTTTAATTTTTATCACATGTCCAAACCTGAAATTAGAGTGTACGAGGAGAACAAAGACCATTTGATTTATTCATTATCTTTGGATATAATGCGATACGGCGCGCAGCCGAAGAGAGTTACATCGCCCGATAGACGCTGAGCAGGCGAATCACCGAAACAGAATACAGCTGCGATTCCATAAATAACGCGTCGAACTGACGGGCTCGCGGATCGCGAATCATTCGGCTCGGCTCGACTTGGCTTCTCCACTTACAACGAAGAATGCCGTCAGCCGCAAACCAACAATTTATATTTAGGAAGCATTTCACCGTGCAGATATTCCAACTTCGATTATCGATATCCAACTATTTTCCTATTTCTCATTCTTCCTGTTTTTCATCTCGGCATTCAGAATAAGTAAAATGTACAAAGTTTCCCCTCTTTTTTTCTCTCTTTTTTACTGGCGTATTTCTGTTCGGCAGTCGGTTTGATACATTTTTATGAAATCCGTATAAAATATAATAAGAGGAAATGAAAATAATAAAGTGAAAGAGAGGTAAAATTGAAAAGTTTAATTGGGGATAACAACATTTGTTTGCGCAGTGAATATCAAAGCCAAATAAATTAAGTTGCAAAACATATAGTTTGAAATGACGTAATTAATCTGAGATCATGTCAGACCATAATTGCTATCGGTTGAATTAATTATGAAACATTCTTACCGACGATAACGAAGTGCGGTCGAGGGGGAAAAATACGCCGCGCAGATATATTTATACAGTTTCGATTTTATTCCGAGTGGAAACTCATACTCGATTCCGTCTGCGAGTTCGACATAAACATAAATCATTTATTTTTAAACTGGTTGCGCGTTCGTATCGACACTTGCGATTGGCTTTTTTCCCCCCATTTCAAAACTACTTGAAATCAGACGAAATTATCAAGGTTGTCCCAAGCAGAAAAATATCCGTCGTAACGTTGGCAAAACGTTGGCAAAATCGTATCAACGTTATTAGAATCCGTGACATTTGCTGATGATTTGCATTTATTAAAAGTAATAATAAAAATTAAATAAAAAAAATATAATTCCTTCAATTAACTGAATCATTAACTGTAACTACTCGGTTCATATAAACTGATTAGATGATGAAATTCAATTTTTACATGACTTTTTATCAATTCATAATTCAAATGATTTTAATTTTTCACTTTTTAATACTTAAATAATTATTTCAAACCACAAACCACATTCAAACACGCTACACAACACGATGGACACGAGAAAGCTTACAAACTGACATTGAGAAATCAATAAAACAAAAAAAATGTAGTTTAAATTTCAAATTAAAAAAAAAAAACTGAATTTTATAGATACTTTTTGTGGTATAAAATCCTTGTCAACATTCTTTGTCGATTTTTAAAACCCATTTTGAACGGCACTCACAAACAAGTTTGCTTTTCCACAATTTGGAATTTTTCAATGTTTCCGCGGTTCGCACGTGAAATCCGCGAGGTCGTAAACATCTGTCGAGTGAGTGAACAGCGGCGATCATTAAAAGTTCCCATAATCCTGACGGTCGTCGCATTTATTTATTCGTGTACACGCGCTGGGAAAAGCCGGGGCAAACCGGCTCTCTGGCCACTTTGCCGCCGCTTCGTGTGCTCGATCGCGATTGCGATCCCCACGAATATCTATCGATAAATGATACCGATTACAATCGGTACCTGAGCCCTTGAACCTTTTTTGATATTCCAACTCGTTCTTAATTGGAGCCGGCCGCTGAATCTAAGACTTCTCGTAATTGTGATTAATTACACGAATTTCCCAGATAGCTGCAATGTTTTTTGCCATTCGAGGTGTTGCAGAATGAATCGGTGTGTCATGATCCTTAACTTAACCATCTAACATCTGTTTGAACCACAAAAAAATGTTGCATCAGAAAAAAAATTTATCTTTTAAAAACCTTTCTTGAATTGGAGCTTTAAGGTTAACAAACATTTTTTATTTTAAATTTTGAAATTAAAAGATTATTATTTTTATAAAATTTTATAAACTGCCCAGGCAAAAAGAAACATATATGCTGCCATATATGCAACATATATGGTTGCATTTATGTCACATATATACAACATATATGGTTGCATTTATGTCACATATATACAACATATATGGTTGCATTTATGTCACATATTGGTTGCATTTATGTCACATATATGGCACATTTATGCTGCATATATGTCGCATATATGTTGCATATATGCCACATATGTGCCGTATATATGTCTGCATATATAAAATTGTTGCTTGGGTGAACGACTGTGTTGGGTTTGGGTTCATGAATTGCGTGATCAATTTTTTGCTGTTATGAAGATCGATGAAACTCATGATGAAAAGAACATTGAAATATGAAACAAATTGTCGAACAGAACAAGATGAACGGACGCATCAACAGCCGTGCATAATGATTTGAGGTCCTTTACATTCGAACGCGTTTCATTTGTAATTGAACATGAATGATTGAATTGCTGTACATATATAAACGTCAGGTTGGAACCCCAGATAGACATTGCTGAAATATGCACATGGTCAAGCGTGGTCATGTATGACCGTGCATCTTTATTCGTGTTTAATGACGTGAACTTATGGTCACGCGTGGTTTCGTTCCATCCAAAAGTTCACACATAATTAGATTCCACCGATGGTAATTACATATTTGCGAACATTAATGTGTCATAATTTAGTCAGCAGCTCAATGCGATGTTGATTCAATCAATCCATCAGCAAATTATCAGAGTCCTAAAACTGAAAACTCATCTTTTGTAGTTTAAATTTCCACCGCTACGTGGCGTGCTATAAAAACAATTTACATCACATTATCATTTGTTTAAACATTTTGAGTTGAAAAAACAAATTTGAAGTTACCTTTATAAAATAAAGTTTGAACGTAAATTGACACGAGGGATTTTATAACAATTATTTGATATACTGATTTGAAGGATTTTCAAACATTGAATAGATTCAGTTTTGACAACCAGATGTCATTTTCAACGAAAAAAAAAACGTTGTTTAATTACTCACAAATTCCAATAGTTTCAAGTTTCGTGAGGAATCAACGTGATTGAATGGTGATTGGACGCCGGGTGCAATAGCTGATCGGATTGCCTTTCCAGTATTTTTGAAATCCTTCTTTTCATTTGTTTTGGCCGATTCTTTTTTTTCACGACGCCGCACACGTGACGCAACCAATTTAACGCTTTCGCAATTGCGAACACTCGTATCGGAGCAATTTGCATCAACTGAGAGCTGTCGGATATGCACCGGCGTTGCCTCGAATTTCGTTAGTCTAAAACAATTACGTTTCGTGTTCTCAGGCCCGAATGAATTTGCTTCGCCAAAGACGCTACAACACGCTACCAATTATTAGCTTGGTTCCTTTCTGTTGTTCCCCTTAAAAAGTTTTATACCAAATTTAGATGTAAGTTTTTTTAAACAACGCCATCTGGTGGACAAAAACTAAACCATCAAGATAATAAACAGGAATACAATGTTTTAATTGAAATTTGTTTTTCGAAAATTATGGAAAACTGTTGTTCCCTTTAAAAAATGTTATACCCGATTTAGATGTAAGTTTTTTAAAGAACGCCATCTGGCGGACAAAAACTAAACCATCCAGATAATAAACAGGAATACAATGTTCTAATTGAAATTTGTTTTTCGAAAATTATCAAAAAGTTTAAATGCTTTTTGTACAAGTTTTTAAAGAGCGCCATCTTGTGGTAAAAATGTGAAACTTAACGAGAACCTGTGAAACGAAAAGTTAAACAAATGAATGAAAAAGGGGAGAAGATGTTTAACGTCAGATGGGAGGTTAAACATTGCGAATATCGCGGGAAAACCTGACGGGAGAATTGAAACTGATTGCGAATTAATGCGAAAAGTTAACATTTGGCATTACGGCGATACAACGGTGAATCCCGGTGTTATTATGTTTGAGAATAGAAGTTTAACAGGGCCGTTAGCTGAACGCTATTCCGCCTGAGTTGGCTCCAATTTGAGAAACGTGTGCGGCGCGTTAATCTCGTCGTAATCGCAGCATCGTCGAGTTATACGTCATGAAATGCAACGAATAAGCTCGAGAGATGTTTGCATCTCGGTGTGTTTTTCAACGAGAAAGCCTACAATTAAGGAGCAATTACTATCGAAGCCTCGCAGGGAGAGAGGTCGTGAGAGAGCGAGAGTGAGAGCATATGGCAACCGCGTCAAGTCTGCTCCGACGTGTAAAGTGCACTGACCCAATCCGCTCACTTTGCTTTTTCATAAAAACATCTGCGTTTTGATTACTTTTAGCGCTCCAATCACTGTAGCACCGATAGACTGCCACCGGTTTAACGACGTTATTCATCATCGTCGCATCGTTCTCTCCAGTTATAAAATTTTACATTTTTCTTTTCTTCCTTTCTTTCTTTCTTTTTTTTTTTTTTTTTTCAAAGCAAATTTTCTCCCTTTCAGAGAGTGTATACAAGCGCAATTTTTACAAACAGTTTTTACTTTACGAGAAATTTTTTCCATCCAAATCGTTTCACAATGGCAGCAACAATTTTATTCAAGTTTTGTACACCTCTGTCAAAAGGAAATACCGGGGACGTGAGAATTATCCTCTCTTTCACTTTCCTCCTTCCTTCTGATAAGAATAATTAGGGTTACTGGGGAATCAGCTCTGTTCATAGTTAATGATTTAATTCGCTACATTCTTTATTCCATAGACCGGAATTGTTATCAAATCATTTTTTTATACATCTTGAAAAAAAAACTGCAGTTCATGAAATCACAAAGAATGAGTGTGTTATTTTTAAATCGACAATTAATTTTAATTTAAACGAAGGTTAATTTATCAACAACTCCGTGCTTAATTTTATGATGAAAAATTAGTTTCACTCATAAAGAACAGACTGTTTGGCATGATTCGATGTCCGAGCGTGTCTTTGCATAAATTATTAACATTTAAAATTGTTGTTAAACATAATGTAGATGTTTTTGATATAATGCTCGTAGATAAAAGTCTTTGCAAGACAAATTATTTATTAACAATTTTATTACGAATGCTGCATTTCTTTTGAATTAACAGACGCCTCAAATGGCGACTAATAAACCATTTCAATTACAACTTTAAAAAAAAAATGGTCGCAAAAAGTGATCGGTTTATGTTTGCGGGATGAAATAAGGCTCAATAAAGTAATTTTTTCGTCGGCGCGCAGACTAATCAGACACATTCTCGAGGCGCATCTTACAAGCGACAAGTTTGAGAAACTTTCAGAAAATGACAATCGTGCTCGTCAACCTTGAACGGCCAGTAATTATACGTCTATCGTAAATAACTGGAGACTCGGGACTTGCATGACAGCGTGCACTTACTCACATAATACGCGTACTAAAATAAATGTCAAGTCACGAATATGACTAAATTTGATAACGCACTTAAGCATTCGTCGTTTCTCCGTGCGCCCGACGTAATTAAATTATAAAAGTCACAGTTCCTGAATCATTTTCATTAATATCGCACCGTCTTTCGACATGATACCTCGTCGACAGTCACCCATTATGAGTTATTAAAATTACACAAGCATAGTCCAAATCATAGATCTATTCAAATCTGCACTTTTTTTAAACAAGAGACTTTTTTAAAAACTGTTTAAAATATATTATTTGCATCTTTGTATGTTCAAAAAATCTCTACTTCATATTTTGTTTCATGCATTTTACATTTTTTCAAATACTCGAAATTCAATAAGAAATATTTGTATTCCAATAATTTTGGCCAAAGGGAATTTAAAAAAAGCACTCTAGAATTGAATCATTTTAGGAATCCGTCATCAGAATTGAATTTTCTTTTTTGTACGATAAAAATTTTCAACGAATATATTTTTGTGCGTGTTCATGAATTTTTTGTTGCACTCAAAAATTTATGCCGTTTCGATGTGATGCATATTAATGATTGCAAACGTATAGGAAGAGATTGGCGCTCGGATATACGTTGTCTCCGATGGCAGCTGTTGCCCAGGGCCGGCCCACAAAAACAACTGGCCCGGGCATACTAAATTCAACCGCGCCAAGCTACGCGAGGCACACGGCTCTGTTCTCGCACTTGCTTCTGCCTTCCGCTGTCCGGCCCCCATTATCCATATTTAATTGCACATCATTATTTCTTAGCCGCGCGCGCATTATTCAATAGCTTGATTTCGTTAAAATATGCGCGCATGAAACAAAAAAAAAAAAAAAATTAACGCAAAGCATAAACTTGCACCAGTTGGCTCACGTGTTACTCTTTATTTTTTCACTTTTTGATCCAAGATTGTCATATCTCCCTGAATAATCGGTGCGAATTTTAATTTCGGCCACAAAACACATTTCGGGCATCGTAATTAGTGTCAATTATTTTTTGACTGACATCTTTTTATTATTCAATTTGAGTCTACACGTTGGAGGAAAAACAAAAATTAAACAGCGAGTACACTTTTTTAATTCAATCCTCCACACATTTGCATTTCAAATTAAATTTCAAATTTGACGTTCAAATTCCAATTTTTAGTTTGAGTTGAAAAAATGAA
Organism: Trissolcus japonicus; assembly: GCA_030522925.1. Taxonomy (NCBI): domain Eukaryota; kingdom Metazoa; phylum Arthropoda; class Insecta; order Hymenoptera; family Scelionidae; genus Trissolcus; species Trissolcus japonicus. The sequence continues at coordinate 163,051 of JAPYZS010000463.1, forward strand.
GAATCAAAATGTATACACGGATGGGATGACAAAAGAGAGATGAAAAAAAATTGAATCAACTTTTTTGTATCGTAGTAACAAGTTGGCATGGTTGTTTTTATCAGTGCAAACAATCTTATCAGCTGAGAGAGCGAGCGACGAAATTAATCGAGTATTATAAATAGTGCAGGCGTCGCTGAGTACAATGTAGTGCGGCCGGGCAGGAAGCAGTGGTTGGCACGCTAGCTCGCGCCTGTTAATAACCTGGCTCCCTCGTTGCGTTTTTGCGTAAGAAAAAAAAAAAAGAAAAGAGCCCGAGAGACAAAAACAAAGAACGAGGGCAACAGGAAACGTGGCCCGAACTCGCCTACCTAGCCGACTGTTGACGCTCTCTTCCGACTGTGACACAAGGCAGGCCGGCCGGCCGGCTGCGTCGCAGCGATCCCTGCGATTGCACCCCGCTGTGCGAAATAACTTTCCATTCCCACCCGCACGATCATTAAACTTGCTTTTGTGCTCCCAATTTTTCCTCATCGCCGTTTTTTTTCCTCCAACTTCTAGTTCTGCTACTTTTTCTTGCCACTTTGCAAAAAAAGTGTGTTATCCACTAATGTCCATGTTCACACTTTCTCCAAACTTTCTCTTTCATAACAGCCATCATAAAATAATAAATGTCAACACGTGTGCCAACAATAATGCACGTTCATCAAAATAAACTTTATGATTCAATTGCACCTTAATCATTTGATTCGTTTCAATTCAAACCACCAGGTGGCTTCCAACCAGGACACTTCTTTTTCTCTTATTAAATCAGAGAAAACCAGTTCTACAAAAGTTTCATCGAGATAATCGACACTTCTCGTTTGGATATACAGTTACCCTTAATTTGGCTTGGGTTGGGTATCAAAAAGCACCTCCGACTCACCTGCAACAAAAAGAAAGCACACGATTAGTTATTTGTCAGGCTTGAGAAAAAAAAATTATAAATATATATATATATATATATATATATATATATATATATATATATATATATTATAGTTGTATCTCTATCTAGAGCGGAGAAAAAAGCGCTGGGAGAGTGACACGCGTTTACGCACACACGGGGTGAATAA